>CM061349.1:332043991-332077321 GCA_030867105.1 Liasis olivaceus
CCCGGCGCTGCAGGCAGACGACCCAGCTCTTCCGTGCGTTCACATCGGCGCCGGAGACGCGCCCAAAGCACCGGAACACATCCCAGGCGGCGCATGCCTCCTCCGCCGACCCCACCAGGAGAGAGACGTCGGCGTGTGCCACGAACTTGACCGGCTCTGTCCGGCACGCGCCCCCCGGCCGGTGCACCGGGCACGGGAAGCCCACCAGTTGGACGTGGGCCTCGAGCGCGCGCAGCACCACGTTCAGGTACAGCACGTACAGCAGCGGGCTCAACGGACACCCCTGCTGCACTCCGGAGCGCACCAGCAGAGGCCGCCCGCGGCTGCCATTCACCTGTGGCATCACTGTAGCCTCTGTGTACAGGAGCCGCACCATCGCCACAAACCCGGGGGGCACCCCGTGCCAGCGGAGCGCCCGCCAAAGGAAGGCATGGTGGACCCTGTCGAAGGCCTTCTGCTGGTCCACCTGCACCAGGTAGCCAGCCCACTGCCCCGCGCCCGCTGCCTCGAAGATCTCCCGCAGGAGGCAGAGCGAGTTGGGCAGGGCGCGCCCCGGCACCGCACTCGTCTGCGTACGCACCACCAGTGGTGCCACCACCCTAGCCAACCGATCGGACAACACACGTGCCAGTACGCGGTAGTCCATGTTGGTCAGGGCGATGGGCCGCCAGCTGGTGGGCAGTGTTGGGTCGAGGCCCCCCGGCTTCCCAAAAAACAGGAGGGTGGAGACGTAGAGGGACGGCGGTAAGCACGCGGCGCCCATGCAAGCTGCCGCCGCCGCCGCCGCCCCCACAGTCCCCGCCCCCAGATTGCCCTCGCCCCCACCCACAACCCCGTCACCGCCTTGGCACACGCGCACCGAAAGCACTCGTTGAAGAGTGCCGCGAGAGGAGCCACAAGCTGGGGGGCGAACGCCCGGTAGAAAGACCACCCGAGGACGTCTGGCCCGGGCGCCGAGCGTCGCCCGCCGCTGTGGGCGATCGCCGCGCGCACCTCCGCAATGACGATGGGTGCATCCAAGGTGCGCAAAGCACGCTCCACACCCTCCGCCTCCCGCCGCGAGAGCCTGGCGCCGGGGGTCGGCAGGGATGTGAAGTACGCCTCCAGGTCCGCTTCTGCCACGTCCCCGCGTCCCACAAAGAGCTGCTCGTAGTAGCGCTCCATGACTCCCAGCATGCCGCGCACATCTGTGCGCTGCGGGACAGCCACTTCATCGCGCAAGGCGTCGATGAACATGGGGACACGGACGAAAGAGACGTCCTCCCCGGCCAGCCGGCTCTCCCCCCCTCGTGCACTGACCTCCCACTCCCGTGGGCCCACCACTCCACCCCGGGCCCGGGCGCTGCGCTCCCACAGGCGCCGCTGGTGCTGCTGGCCGTGGAAGCGCGCGATCTCCACGTGCGCCGCCTTCAGGTCCCCAAGCATCACCGGGCGGCCCTCCCGCACCCGCACATAGCAGGCAACGAAGGTGCGCACCGCCGATCGATAGCGGCCGAACTCCGCATCCTGCCTCCTGCGATGCCACGCAAGGCAGAAGCGGCGGATGTCGCCCTTCACGCGCTCCCACCATGCGCCCAGACCGCCATGCTCGCCCTCGTACAAGTCAAGGAGCGTGGCACGGTCCTCCAAGAGGCCAGCCAGCGCTGCACGCAGGGCGCCATCCTTGTCCAAGGCCGTTGGGGCAAGCCGCCAAAATGGCCGCTGCACCGCAGCCCACCCCTCGATGTGCACCTCCACCGTGAGGACCCCGTGCAGCGACCAAGGCGTGAGGAGGACCCCACAGGAGCGCACTGCCCGCCCCCCCGGCACCCACACCCGGTCCACCCGGCTGTCTGTGCCCACCAGGTAGCACGTGAGCAGGGGCCGGGGAGGAGGAGGAGGAGGGGCAGGGGCAGAGCCCGCGGAGGTGCCTGGGTGAACGCCCGGCCCAGGCCGGACCGCCGCGGCCCTCCGCCCCCGCGCCACCACCCCGCACCTTACCTCCACAGTCGCACTCGACCCAGAGGGCTGCTCCGGAAAGAAGCCCAGCTCCCCCGGCGCCACGAGTGCAGCATCCACGAGGCCGTGGTCCCTCCAAATGGTCTCCAGTGCGCGCTCTTCCGCTGACAAGGGCATGGAGGGACGCGATCCAGCGGCGAGGAACCCCGGGCCGCCGTCGGGACAAGGGTGCGCAAAATATATTGGCACCCTGTCCGACATCGCGACCCTGATATTAAAGTCCCCCGCCACCAGCACATCGCGCAACGTGGCACACGCGCGCCGCAGCCAAATCCACAGGGCCACGCGCGTGCCCGCCGAGGACGCCGGGGTGTACACTCCCAGCAGGCAAAAGGCCTGCCCTCTCCCGGTACCCGGGCTGACCGCCGTCACCCCTTCCGCACTGATCCCACCACTTTCCTCCCGCCCCACCCCCCTGCCCCCCCGCCCCTGTCCCGGTAGCAAAAAGTCCAACTGGACCAGCCGCCCCGGGACCAACTCCAGGAACCACAGGAGACGGAGCCCCGGACGTGCCCGCACCAGCACGCCGACCCCCGCCCGTGGTTCGTCTCCGTAGCTCCAGAAGGACGGGCCCTCCCGCCAAAGGCGCTGGGCCCCGGCCCTCTGGCGCTCGGAGACGAAGGCCGTCTCCTGGACGACGGCCAGGTTAGGGTTAGGGTTAGGGTTAGGGTTAGGGTTAGGGTTAGGGTTAGGGTTAGGGTTAGGGTTAGGGTTAGGTCAACAGACAATTTTTTTAGGTCAACAGAGAATTTTTTATTTGTAAAAGCCCTCCTACAAATAACCCTGTCTTGCCCCTCAAAACGGGCGGCCGGGCTCAGACAGATACAAACCAAAATACACAAACTTACTAAAACACAAAAAGACTCCGAAACAAAGAAGGGCCAACGCCCTCCCTCCCCCCGAAAAAAGAGTCCGGCCGCCTCAGCCCTCGAGTCCCTTAACGAAGGCTCGTCCCAAGTCCTGGCCCCCACGGGCTGCCCCGAAAGTCATCGCGGCGAAGTCTGAGGGCTCGGAGTCCGCTCCCGCCAGGGCCACAGGTGCCGCCACCGCTCAGCCGCCATGCGCCCCCGCTCCGCCTCGCGGATCCATGTGAGGCGGTCCACGACGTGCTCCGCTTCCTGCTTGGCCCAGTCTGGCGGCAGCGTCCTGCCGCTGCGCTCCAGCCGCTGGTGCCGCGTGCGGAGCAGGCAGAGGATGTGCAGCACGACATAGTTAATCAGACGGCGCGTCGACCAGGGCAACGGGTGCAACCGCCGCCCCGCCGCCGGGCCCGCCGCCGCCGCCGCCGCCACCACCGCCGTCGTGGCCTCCGGTGCCGAACTAGAGTTGGAAGCCTTGCGGGAGTTGATTGATAAGAATCTAAAGAGGGGCTTTATTGTACCTACGCATTCTCAATTTGCTGCACCAGTGCTTTTCAGGGAATAGAAGGATGGCTCTTTACGTTTATGCACAGATTATCGGGGCCCAAATGCCATTTCTGCCGACAACCGGTACCCACTGCCCTTAATGAAAGACCTGTTAGCGCATTGATCTAAAGGGAAAATTTTCACGAAGCTGGATTTAAGGGATGCATACTTCAGGGTGCGAATCCGTGAAGGAGATCGATGGAAAACCACCTTCAACTCCCCCCTGGGGTGCTTCCGTTATGAAATAATGCCGTTTGGATTAAAAGGAGCAGCGGGGGTGTTTATGCAACTCATCAATGAGGTGTTAGAAGAGGATTTATACCAGGGGGTGTTGGTTTATCTGGATGATATCCTGATTTACACTGAAACCATGGAGCAAGATGTACAATTAGTCAGGAAGGTACTAAAAAAGCTACTGGAGGCGCAATGGTATGCCAAGCTCCCCAAATATGAATTTCATAAACAGCAAATTGACTATTTGGGGTATAGAATTTCGCACCAGGGAATTGAAATGGACCCGGTCAAGGTGAGGTGAGAGAACAAGGGGGGCGACCATTAGCTCTCCGTCCGTTTCAAAGTATTAAAGTGGACTACACTGAGCTCCCTCTAGTGGGGAACGTAAAATATTGGCTAGTAAATATAGATCATTTGACAGGATGGATAGAAGCCTTCCCATGCGTTAAAGCAAATGCAAACTCTACTTGTAAAATTCTTTTAGAAAATATCCTTCCAAGGTATGGAATTGTGGAAAAGAGAGAGAGCCATTCCGGGACCCACTTCACTGCTAAGATAGTCCAAAGGCTAATGAAGGCCTTAGAAATTAATTGGGATGACCACGCCCCTTGGCACCCAGCCAGTTTGGGAAAAATAGAACGGGCCAATGCCACAATTAAACAGGTGTTGTCTAAATTAATGTCAGAAACTAAGTTGCCATGGACTAAGAGCCTACCATTAGCCCTCCTAAGGATTTGGACCAAACCAAGGAAAGACACGGGGATCTCTCCATGTGAAATGACGTTCGGGCTCCCATATTTGGGAAGAACATCGGGGTTCCCTTCAATTGAAACAAAAGATGTGATGCTGAGGAACTATATACTGGGGCTGTCCTCTTCTTTGTCTCACCTCAGGTCAAAAGGATTATTGGCTCTGACGCCTCCACTCGATTTTGCAGTCCACCGAAACAAACCTGGTGACTGGGTGCTGATCAAAGGTTGGCGAGACGAAAAGGTTTTTCCTCACCCTCTATCCCGGTGTTTCTCAACCGTGGGCATTTTAAGATGGGTGGACTTCATGGCTGGCTGGGGAATTCTGGGAGTTGAACTCCACCCATCTTAAAATGCCCAAGGTTGAGAAACCCTGCTCTCTCCAGTCCCCTGAGCTCTTGCTTTTCTCGTCTCATTTCTTACTTTCTCCTTCTCACACAGAGTCTGCTTCACCAAGAAAAAGGGAAGGCAAAGCACCCGTCTGGCACACAGAAGACACCCCGTGACAATCCCGGCATTTTCACGTAGGACTGGAGGGTTTGGGGGCTTATGCAGGCGATGATCACTGATTATGCAGACAAGGGTCGTTTTTCCAATCCAACCAGAGCTTTGTGAATGGCCACTGCCTATAGATCATGCTAGATAATGATGACTGTCTGCCTGATGATGTTCAGGGAAGGCTCCATGAGTTTAAGGAACTGGACCGTGGGCTATGCAAACATAGGGCATGATTGAAAAGTTAGTCTTTTAAAAGCAAAACTCTGTCCTGTTTATAAGAGATGTCTCCCTCTCTGCTCCATGTTAATGCAACTTCCTGCCTGAAGGTTGCTGCCTCGCCATAGCAACCCAGGGGCTCTCTGTCTGTCTGTCCCGGTTGCCGTGGTTTCTTCCGTGGCACAATCACACTGAGCCAAGGTGTTGGCAAGAAAAGCTGGGTGGGAGCCAGACCAGGCCTGGAGGTTGGACTGGAGGCATCAAAGCTCTCCAGTTGCCATTTCCTCCCCTCCTTCCTGTCCCTCCATGTGTGGCCTTCCTTGACATCGTTCCCCATCCCCATCCTTCCCCAACCCACTCCTTCCCCAACCCACTCCTTCCCCAACCCCATCCTTCCCTAACCCCCCTTCCCCAACCCCCTCTTCCCCAACCCCCTCCTTCCCTCCCCCACTTCCCCTCCCCTCCTTCCTTCTTTCCTGTCCTTCCTTCTTTCCTGTCCTTCCTTCCTTCCTGTCTGTCCTTCCTTCCGTCCTTCTTTCCTGTCCTTCCTTCCTTTCTGTCCTTCCTTCCTCTCTGTCCTTCCTTCCTCTCTGTCCTTCCTTCCTTTCCTCCCTCCTTCCCTCCTTCCTTCAGGTCTCTTCTTCCTTCTTTCTTGTACTTGCTTCCACTCTTCCTCCTCCTCCTTCCTTTCCCTCCTTTCCTTCTTTCCTTCCTTTTTTCTTCCTCCCTCCCTCCTGTCTTTCCTCTCCTCTCCTTTCTTTTCTAACCCTAACCGTGTCCTCTCCTGTCCTTCCTAATCTAACACGAACAAGAACACGAACGCGAACACGAACACGAACACGAACACCAACACCAACACCAACACCAACACCAACACCAACACCAACACCAACACCAACACGAACACCAACATGAACACGAACACCAACACCAACACCAACACGAACACCAACACCAACACCAACACCAACACCAACACCAACACCAACACCAACACGAACACGAACACGAACACGAACACGAACACGAACACGAACACGAACATGAACACAAACACAAACACTATAACTAACACAATAACTAACATTAACCCTTTCCTGTTCTGCCCTTTCCTTCCCTTTCCCTCCCCCTCTCCCCTCCCCCTCCTCCCCTCCCCTCCTCCCCTCCACCTTCTCCCCTTCCCCTCCTTCCCTCCCCTCCCCTCCCCTCCCCTCCCTGACCCCGATCCCAGCCCTTCCCCCTCCCTCCCTCCTTCCCTCCCTCACTCTCCCAATGCAAGGAGAGCCTCTACGCTCACAGCCTTTGGGAGAAGTTGGGTGCCCCCAAACACCCTGGGGAGCCACCAGCATCCTTGCTGGCCGTCTCCTCCTTTCGTAAGTATCCTTTGGAAATGAAAGGGTGACCCCCCCCAAGAAAATGACCTGGGCAGGGGAAAGAGACAGGGGCGACAGGGAGTCGGCCCTTGAAGGCTGGGCCCGGCCAAAGAAGGGCATCTGGGGACCGGGGTCTAGGAGCCAGTGGCTTATTGCCTTTATTATAAACCGCTTTGATCTAAAAAAGGAAGAGGGAAAGGGGCAGCGAATGTTGCGTGGAAAGGAACAGAGACCCCAGCTGGGTGGAAAAGGTTTAAAGAGGCTTTCCTCATTCGTTCCTTTGCAGGCTCCCCGACTGTTGTTCAGTGCACACTTTCCAAACTGACCGCCAAAGAAAGATGCAGGGTTTGGATGCGAAGGAGATGGACGTGATCCTGGCGGTCGTTCGTGGAGCCGAAAAGCTGGAGATGACCGAGCAGCATAGAATTGGGTACCGCGACTCCCCTTCCCCCCCGGGATGAACGATGACTAATGCAAAACCAGACCTAAGTCAGCCTAAAGGTCGTTGCTCTGCTTCCCCAAATAGCTGACCAGAGGCCTCCGGCTGGACGACAAATGGCAGAGCTCGGATAGAAACGGCTGCTGGGTAGACTGCTCCTGAACGTGGAGGCTCCGTCTTGCTGCTGGTAGCTTTCTTTTGCTCAGGAATAGTAGGTTTGGCCCTTTCCGGGTATGAGCTGGGAGTGTTGAACTGTGGTTTGTTGACTAAGCCATCATGGTCTGGTTTGTGCATAATCTTGAGCCGTTACAGGTGGTTTGGGTCATCATGCCCGAAAGGGAAGAAGCACACTGTTTCTCAACGTAATGGGTGAAGCCAACTATATAATGTAGAACTAGACATAAATGTAAACATTTCTATGTTTGGTTGTGGTTGACCAAGTTGTCTACTCAGCTCCATTTTGTGCCTAGTAACGGTAGGTCCCTTGGCACACCCCAAAGACCTTTCACGGTGACCTCACAGTGCGAATAATACACATTTGTGTCCTTCCCGCGATGTCACGGCCCACATGAGGTCACTAGTGAGGTGGCTGTATTATTAACATCCGTTAGCCTGTCATTTCCTCCTCCTGCTTTAGTTCTGTTTTTAAAGTTTTTCATGTTTTCAATAATTATTATATCTTGGCTTTAATTAATGACTGTGTGCCGCCCAGAGTCACTTTTTGTGAGATGGGCGGCCAGAGAAATTTGATTAATAAATACAGAAATAAATCACTCCCCCCCACGCCTTTAGAGCTCATGGAAATCTTCAACAGGAAAGGTTTTCGTTGGCTATCTTGAGTTCCCCCCCTTCAAAAAAAAATAAAACTCGGAGTCCGGGTATTTTTGCCCCAGAAGGCATCCTTCGTGCCTCTACGTTTGGGGTTCTCCTCCATTTTCATGTGCACTGCAAAGCCCCTCTGACTTGAGACCAAGACAGGCGCTTCTCTCCGTAGCTGGCCGAGTCGCTCAACGGCGGCTCGTTGCATAGGCTACCATGGCCGTGTTGACACATTCCTCTAAGCTGCCCATCGACCAGACCCCACATGGTTTAATAGCACGCATGATCCCAAGCCAGATGATCCCCTTCCTGCCGCCTTCTTCTCTATCTTGCTTTTGGAGTGTGTTTCCATTTTTTGTTATTCTAGTGTTCCGGCTGCCCCGTTTGCCCTCGGTGAGCCCGAATCAGACCCTCATAAATTAAGATGATCTTAGGATCTGCAGGACAACACTCAAAGCTTTTGCCAATTGTTGATTTCTCCAAACGGAGATGTATTGCATTGGGAATGTGGAATGGTATGTGGGAACGGCCTTGGGAGACGGGAGGAAGAGCCACAGACATGGCGACCGGCACGTAAAACATGCCTCAGCCCGCAGAAGGGTTAGGGTTAGGGTTAGGGTTAGGGTTAGGGTTAGGGTTAGGGTCAGGGTCAGGGTCAGGGTCAGGGTCAGGGTCAGGGTCAGGGTTAGGGTTAGGAAACAGTAAATTTTTTAGGAAACAGTAAATTTTTATTTATAAAAACCCTTCTACACTGTCCTCCAGCTCGCCCCTAAATACGGGCGGCCGGGCTCATAAAATTACAATAAAACGAAAAAACAACAAACCAAAAAGAAACAAAACCCACTCCAACCGGAGGACACCAATCTGAAAACAAAGCCGAAATGGCCGTCTTCCCCCGGCTGCGCCGCGCCCACCAGTCCGGGGCCCAAAATCCTCAGCATCGGCTCCACTCTTTGCACCTATGTGATAGGTGCTGGCGAGGGAGCCCGCTCGCGCCACGGCCAGAGTCGTCGCCAGCGCTCCTCCGGAAGGCGACTGCGCTCCGCCTCCCGGATCCAGGCCACCCGGTCCACAATGGCCTCGGCCTCCCGGTTGGCCCAGTCCAATGGGAGCTCGCCGCCGCCACGCTCCACCCGGAGATGGCGGGTGCGTAGGAGGCACAGGACGTGAAGGACGACGGTGTTGATGAGGCGGCGTGTCGTCCACGGAAGGGCCGGGAGCCCCTGCCGCCTCTGCTGCCGCCGCCGCCCTCTCTCCGCCGCCCGCGCCGCCGCTGCCACGCCGCGATCCGCGGCACCATCCAGAGGGTTAGGGTTAGGGTTAGGGTCAGGGTTAGGGTCAGGGTCAGGGTCAGGGTCAGGGTCAGGGTCAGGGTTAGGGTTAGGGTTAGGTCAACACACCTTTTTTTAGGTCAACACACCTTTTTTTTTATTAGAAAATAAAACCCTTCTACAAAAAACCCAAACCTCCCCTATACGGGAGGCAGGGCCACACACAAAACATACATCGTGAAAACGATGACTACAGAAGGACAAACCACCCACCAACCACCCATCACACCCTCCACACCCTCACGCCACCCATCCACCCCCCCCACCCTCCCCCAGAACCCCACCCAGAAACACCAATAAAAGGCCAAGGGAGGAGGAGGAGGAGAAACAGGAGGAGGAGGAGGAGGAAAAGGAGGAGGAGGAACAGGTGCAGGTGGAAAACCCAAATGGGCGGCCACATCCAGGCGGCAGGGAACAATCCCGCGCCCAGCCGCCGTAGTCCGGAAAACAAAGTCCACAGAGAGATGTTGCTGCTGCCAGTCCCGCTCCGCAGTCCAACTCTCTGCTGTCGAACGCCTCACGTGATGGGCGGGGTGACCGTCGCCGACCTCCACGGCCAGAGTCGCCTCCAGCGCTCGGCCGGCCAAAGATCCCGCTCCGCCGCACACATGACATCCAGGCGCGCCACGACGTCCTCGGCCACGCGAGCCGCCGTCCAATCCGGAGAGGCGACACCTCGCCTCCTCTCCCGGGGCAACTCCCGCCTCCCCTCCACCAGGAGCACCGCCAGGACGACGTAGTTCAACAGGCGGACGGTGCTCCACGGCACGTCCCAAAACCTAGGCCCGGCGTCGTCGTCGTTCGTATCCGTGGCCACGCGAACGCCAGAAAGACCGGCCTCCGCCGCCTCCGCCGCCACCGCATCCGGCACCGTCCGCTCCTCCTCCGCCTGCCGCCGGCCCGCCGCGAGGCGACCGCCGACTCTCTCCTGGCGTCGGAGACAAAGTCCCGTCCGTCTCGGGTCCCGCCACCGCCGCCACGACTGCCGCTGCTCCTCGGCGTGCCCGGTGTCCCGAGCACTCCTCCTGTTCCTCAGAGAGGCGAGGTCCCTGCCCGCCCCCCGCCGATCCCGGACCGCCGCCCCCGGGACGGAAGGTGAAGGCGGAGGAGGGCGGGAAGGCGCGCCCGTCCGCACCCACGGGCCTCGCAGGGGAGGGACCAGCGCCGTCGGCTCCGCACCGGACACGATCGCCTCCCACGGCTGCCGCAGGAGGTCCGGCCAATCGAGGATCCTCGCAACGGCCACCCACACTGCACGCGCCACCGCGCACTGCCGCGCGAAGTGCGCAACGGTATCCTCTACGGAGACGCCTCTAGCCACGGCCTCCCCGCGGCAGAGGGCGCGCGGACAGAGGCGCGCCTCCCCTCCCTTCCAGGGCCGCGCCGCCACCGCCACCTCCGCGGGCACGCCGTGGAAGAACCGCCATCTCACCTCCCACAACCGATAGGGCACCCGCCGGTCGCGAAAAGCCTCCAGGCGAGGGTCGGCCCCCGCATCCGACCGGGCGTTCCCCTCCCCGCCCCCGGGCACGCGCCCGTGGGCCATGCGCCACAGCCCCACGACCGCCCGCTCCAGAGCCTCCTCGTACACCTCCCGCCGCATCGTCCTCCGCCGCACCCGAGACTCCTCGGCCGCGTCTCCTCCGGCACCCCCGACGCCACCCGCGCCCGCCGGAACGGCGACCGCGGGCCGGGGAACGGGGGTGGACCCGGGCCAGAAGGAATCCGCAAAGTGGGCGGCGGGCACGCCGTAGCGCCGCAGCGCGTCCGGCAGACTCGCCAGGAAACTCGGCAGCCGGCGGCGATCCTCCGCCGTCAGGCGGAAGTCCAGCCGGCCCTCGTCCCACCACCGGCGGCCGGCCCACTCCTTGGAGCGCCAGTGTGCCAGAAACAAGAAGGCCCAGAGGGGGCCGACTCCGCCGGAACCCGAGGAGGCGGAGAGGGAGAGGGAAAGTCCCCGAGAGGGCGGGGAGGAGGGGGAAGAGAAAAAGGAGGAGGAAGAAGAAGAAGGACCCCCTTCTCCACTAGATACCCTCACCCGCCGCGCCGCCCGCCGAACGGCCCCGTGCGCCCCGGAAGCCGCGCTCCCCCCCAGAGAGGCGGACGCCCTGCCGAAGTTCTGGGTGAGGAACACCGACCACAGGGCCAGGGAGAGCTCGGGCACGGCCAGACCGCCGCTCGCGACCGGCTGGTGAGCGACCGCCCTCGCGAGCGGGAAGCGCTCCGCACCCCACAGGAAGCGGAAGATCAGGGGCGTCATGGCCCGCACGAAAGGCGGCAGCGGAGGAAACACTGCCGCCAGCTGGAGCACCTGGGGGAACAGGTAAGTGCCCATGTAGCGGGCGCGGTGGTACACCCACATCCGCCAACCCGTCTGCCGCCAGCGGGCGACACGCGCCTGCCAACACTCGGCCGCCCGATCCCAGTTCTCCCTCCAGGCGTGCGGTACCAGGCCAAAGAGCACGCCAAGCAGCCGGACTGTGTCGGGGGCGCCGGCCGCGGCCGCGCGGACGCCCCCCTGGCCCGGCGCGCTTGGGCGCGCGGCGTTGTCCCGGCTCGCCAACCCGCCCGTCGACTCGCCCCCCTCCCACCAACCCTCCAGCGGCCAACGCCGCAAGCCGTCCCCCGCGCCCTGCTCCGGCCGCCGCAGCTGCACCACCCAGCTCTTCCGGGCGTTCACTTGGGCGTCCGAGACGCGGCTGAAGGCCCGGAAGACCTCCCAAGCGGCCCCCGCCTCCTCCGGCGAGCGCACCAACAGGGACACGTCGTCCGCGTGGGCCACGAACTTCACCGGCATCGACCCACACGCACGCCCCGCGCGCCCCACGGGGCATGGAAAGCCCCCCAAGCGGTCGTCCACCTCGACCGCTCGCAGCGCCACGTTGAGGGACAGGACGTACAGCAGCGGGCTCAGCGGACACCCCTGCCGCACGCCCGAGCGCAACGGCAGGGGACGCCCGCAACACCCGTTCACTTGCGGCGTCACCGTCGCCTCCGCGTACAACGCTCGCACGAGCTCCACAAAGCCGGCAGGCACCCCGTGCCAGCGCAGCGCACGCCACAGGAAGGCGTGGTGGACCCGGTCGAAAGCCTTCGACCGGGTCCACTTGAATGAGAAAGCCGTCCCACCGCCCCGCGCCCGCCGACGAAAAGATCTCACGGAGCAGGCACAGGGAGTCCGGCAACGCCCGACCCGGCACGGCGCTGGTCTGCGTGCGCACCACCAGCGGAGCCACCGCCCCGGCCAGCCTATCCGACAGCACGCGCGCCAGCACGCGGTAGTCGACATTGGTGAGGGCGATGGGCCGCCAGCTGGTGGGCAGGGTCGGATCGAGACCGCCCGGCTTGCCGAAGAAGAGCAAAACCGAGCGGTACAGAGAGGCCGGCAAGCGCACGGGAGGGGACCGCGGCGCCTCCGCCGCCTCCCCGGTCCCCGCCGTCCCCGCCGCCGCCGCCCGGGCCCACTCGTAGCAGCGGTTAAAAAGGCCCGCCAGCGGTTCCGCCAAAACCGGCGCAAACGTCCGGTAAAAGGCCCACCCCAAGCCGTCCGGCCCAGGCGCCGAGCGCCGCCGGCCGCCGCGCGCGATGGCCTCACGCACCTCGGCCGTGGTCACGGGGTCTAGCAGCGCCCGACAGGCGCGCCGCACGGCCTCCTCCTCCGGCCCCGAGAGCCACTGTCCGGGGGACAGCAGGGCCGCGAAGTAGGCCTCCAGCGCCTCCTCCGTGATGTCCCCGCGGCATGAGAAGAGCCGCCCGTAGTAGTGCTCCACGACGCCCAACATGCCGCCCACGTCCGTGTGCAGCGGGGCCGCCGCATCATCGCGTAGGCTGTCCATGAACACGGGGACCCGCACGAAGGAGACGTCGTCCCCCGCGAGCCTGGCGTCGCCGCCGGCCGCCCCCTCTTCCCACTCCTGTGGGCCTACCATGCCGCCCGCGACTCGCGCGCAACGCCGCCAGAGGCGCCGCCCACGACACGCCCCGTGAAATCGCCCGATCGTCACACGGGCCGCCGCCAGGTCCTCCAACGACACCGGACGACCTTCGCGTACCCGCGCGTGGCACGCCACGAACGTGCGAACCGCGGCGCGATACTCGGCAAAGGCCGCGTCGCACCGGCGCCCGCGCCAGGCGAGGCAGAACCCACGAACGTCCACCTTGAGACGCTCCCACCAAGCCGCAAGGCCGCCGGGCTCATCCTCGTAGAGGCCCAGCAAGGACACCCGGTCCTCCAGCAACCGCCCCAGCTGCTCGCGCAGGGCCTCGTCGGCATCCAGCGCGGACGCGGACAGCCGCCACGACGGTCGCCGCAGCCCCACCCATCCGGCGACCTCCACCTCCACCGCGAGGACGCCGTGCACCGACCACGGCGTCACGAGGACCTTGCACGAGCACACCCGCCGCTCCCTCGGGACCCACACCCTGTCCACCCGACTCGCCGTGCCCGCCAAATAGCACGTGAGAAGGGGCCGGGGAGGGCCCCCGTCTCCCGCCGCAGCCAGCCTCGTGGCCGCCGCACCGCGAGCCGCCGCCGAGACCCCCGAGGGCATCCCCGCGGGGGGCCGCCCCGGAAAGAATCCCAGGGAACCGGGGGCGGCCTCTACCGCCGCGTCCACCAGCCCCCGGTCCTTCCGGACCCCCTCCAGCACCCGCTCCTCGGGCGCCAGCGACGGGGAGGGACGCGACCCGGCGGCCAGGAGCACCGTCCCCCCCCCGGGGCAACCGCCCACTAGGCAGATCGGCACCCTGTCTGACATCGCGGCCCTGTTGTTAAAATCCGCCGCCACCAACACGTCCCTCCATGTGGCACACGCCCGCCGCAGCCTGCCCCACAGGGCCGCACGGGCACCCGCGGAGGACGCCGAGGCGTAAACTCCGAGCAAGCAAAAGGTGCAGGCCCCACAGGTCGGCGAGCCTGGAGCCTCGCCGGCCGGCCGCGACACCCGTGTCCCCGCCTCCCCCCCGGCCGCCCCCGACCACGGCCCCGTCAGCGCAAAGTCCAGCTGGACCAGCCTACCCGGGACCAGCTCGACATAGCGGCCGAGGCGCAGCCCAGGCCGCGCACGGGCGAGAATCCCCACCCCTGCCCTCAACTTCTCCCCGTAACTCCAGAAGGAGGGACCCCCCTTCCAGCACCGCTGAGCCCCCGCCCTCTGCCGCTCCGACACAAAAGCCGTCTCCTGGAGGACGGCCAGATCGAACGGGAGGCCCGCCAAGGCCTCGAGGACTTCATCACGGCGATCCCGTCCCCGGAGGCCCCCAACGTTCCAGGACAGTACCCGCAGCGTGCGCGGGCGAAGAGCAGTCCGCCCGTCCCGCCGCCCGTCGCCGGCCAGGAACGCGAAAGAAAAGAAGAAGACGCTCATCTGAACACCCCCCGTGGGGCGCCAGCACCCACTCGATCCCCAGGAGAGGGAGGAGGAGGAAGAGGAATCGGAAAAGGAAAGGGACCACAAAGGGGACTAGAAGAAGAAGGAAGAGACGCCGACGCCACCTCTGGTACCACGGCTCGCTCCGGAGCGGCCGACTCCCCCCCCAAAGGGGAAAAAGGGTTCTGGGACAGCGGAAGAGCAGGCGAGGACACATCCAGGCGCTCGACACGGCCCTGCAAGGACCCCGACGTCGTCACCTCCCCTCGACTCTCGCCGACTGCCACCACGTGCCTCGTCTTCCTGGAGCGCGACCGAACCCACTCCTCTCTCCTCGGCAACCCTGCATCAAAGAGAGAAGCTGGGGAGGGAAGGCGTCCAGGGGCGGGAAAAAGAACAGAACAAGAGACAGAAGGAGAACGAGGGCCAGGGCTAGGGGTAGGGGTAGGGGCAGGGCCAGGGCCAGGAGCGGAGGCAAGGGCAGGAGAAGGGTCAGGAAGAAAACAAGGGCCAGAGGTAGGGGCAGGGGCAGGGTCAGGACTAGGGTTAGGGCTAGGGTCAGGGTCAGGGCTAGGGTTAGGGTCAGGGCTAGGGTTAGGGCTTGGGTTAGGGTTAGGGTTAGGGCCAGGGCAAGGGTTAAGGTCAGGGTGATGGTCAGGGTCAGGGTCAGGGTCAGGGTCAGGGTCAGGGGCAAGGCGAGGGCGAGAACAAGGGAGAGGGTCAAGTGTAGAGTGGGAGACAGGTACAGGACTAGGGCAAAGAACAGGGTCAAGACCCTCGGCTCCTGCCCGTCGATCTCCTCCAGAACGTCTCCGGGCCGCCTCCGCACCCTGCTGCGCCATCTGAGCTGCCCTGCGGGACCTCACTGCCAACCTGTTGTGGAAAGCCTGGGGACACCACAGAAACACGTGCCCCACCTGCAGGCACAAATTGCACCGCAGGGGTGCAATGCAAGCCCCAGAGAAGTGCCCCCGAACCCCGCACTTCGCACACAGAGGGGTCGCACACTCTCGACGACGGTGATCGAAGGCCCCGCAGCTGAAACAAGCCGCCGGTTGCCCCTCATACCGAGTCTCCCCCCTGTCTCCGCCCAGGTAAAAAAACTTGGGAAGGCGCCGGGACCCCAACGGAGGGAACGTCACCAGAGCACGGAACGTGCCCGTCCAAATCCCGTCCTCATCGAGGACCTTCTGCGGGCCGGCACACAAGACGACGTAATGTGACAACCACGTCGCCACGTCCTGCTCGGCGATGACCGAGGTCCAGAAGCTCACCTGAACCTCACGCGTGTCCTCCCGGACCAACGAATGCCACGCAAAATCCCGAAGCACGTGCGGTTTGGTGCGGGACATGTCCAGGCACGCTCCAGAGAAAGCCCGATGGGCCGCGAAGTCCGTGAGACAGACGTCCACCTCCTTGGACCCCGTGGGGTGGATCACGGCCGCGATGCGCCCCCACGGGAAACGCAGCTGTCCCCGGAGCAGCTCCTTCACTACGTAGCGCCGAATGTCCATACGGGCATCCTGGCCCCGGTAGCGAAAGCGCACTACGAAGCGCCGACGGGGGTCATCCTCCATGTCGTCCCCATCACAGGCGCCGCTATCCGCTGGAGGCCAGACCTGCTCTCTCGGGGCACTCGCAGGCGACGACAAACCACCGCCGAAGCCCCGCTCCCCACCCGGCTCCCCGTGCTCGAAACCGGCGGGGCCCGAAGCACACGCGCCGGCAACTGCCGCATAGGTACTCACCCGCTTCGACGACACTGGCGCAGGCGAGGCACCACGAGAGAGAGGCTCCTGCGCCGACCGCGCGGCATCCACTCTTCGACTCGGGCCCTCGCCCGGGTCCTCCACCTCCGCCACTACAGGCGCCCGGAGCACCGGAGACTCAATGCGCTGCCTCTTCGCCTGCGTCGACTCGTCGTCCAAACCCACGGCCGCCTCCGCACTCACTGCACGAGGGGCCGGCTGCGGCCGTACCTCCTCCACGACCCCGGCGCTCTCCTGCCCGGCCTCGTCCGTCTCCATGGCCTCCGCCCCCGCCAACGAGTAAGCTCCGTCAGAAAGCAGGCGACGGCGAGCCTGCAGCTGCTCGTCATGCCGCCGATGACGCTCCAGCTGCCTGTCATGCGCTCTGCGGGAACGGTCCGCCAACAAATGGGATGGCGAAGATGGAGGGGAACCGTCCCGCCGCGGCGTCCTCTGCCGCTGCTGCTGCTGGTGCTGCTGCTGCTGCTGGTGCTGCCGCTGCTGCTGCTGCTGCTGAGGCTGCAGTTCTCTCCCCCTGGGCCGCTCTATCTGACCCCCAACATGGCCCGTGGGCTGCGAACAAGGAGCGCCCGCCGTGGCCCCCGCAGCGGCCGACCCGGCACCCGACACTGCCGCAGCTGCCAGCTGGCGGTCAGTGACAGCTCCCCGCTGACGCAGGATACGAGAACGGTGGCGAAGCGCAACCACCAAACCGTCCAACCAGGCGAGAAAACCACCCGCCGAAAGGAGGGAGGAGGCATCCCCCACCCGCTCAGCCAAAGGGACCACCCACCCCTCCGGCCCTCCCGCCCACTCCCTACCCACTATCTGTAGGAGCCTGACGAGGCTGCCCTCATCCAGCCAAACGGGCCAAGTCGCTGGAGCACGTGGGCGGCGAGACACAAGCAGGCGCTCCACCGCCTGCAGCGTAAGCGATCTGGCGCGTGCCGCGCTCTCCCTCCACGCCACGTCCTCGGCCGGGAGCCCCTCACAGAGCACCCGCAGGACACCATCCGCCGCCGACTCCAGCACCTCCCAACTCTTCGCCTGCCCGTACTTGGCAAGGTTGAGGGTACGCACGTCCGGGAGGCACACGTGGGCCGTCACGGAGCCCCACAGCTTGAGTAGGCGGAACCTGCCGAGCTCCTCTCCTTCCACGAATAGCCCGACCAACGACGACAGGGGCTGAGTGCACTCCGACTCCCATCGCAGCCAAATCCGCTGTTCTCGAGATGTCGGGCCACCGGCAGGGGAACCCTCCCTGGAGCTCGCCACGTAGACATCCGGCGCACTGCCCATCCGCTGCGAAGTGGGGGCGACGAACGAGGAAGGCGACTCCTCCCTCGACAAGCTGCGCGGCCGCGACCGGGAAGAAGCCGAAGCGTCGCCCTCAGATCCACGGCGTCCGACCCGGGGCCACGACCCGACCCCCGAACCTCCCACGGGAGCGGCAACCCCCGTGGAGGGCGCGGGCGAATCCTGCGGGAGAAGATCTAGACTCCCCGCATCCCAAAAAAAGCCCCCATCCTCTTCCCTCCAAGAAGAGCCGTCACCTGGCGGCTTGCCACCCAAAAGGGCCCACAGCCGAGAGCCCCCCTCCGCAGGGGCAACAGCCCCAGCAACAGGAACAACAGAAACCCCCGCTGCCCCCTGCACTGCTGCATCAGCTGTAGCCAAATCCCCACAGGGCAACTCAGAAGTATGGCCAGCAGCCACAGTAACAGAAAGAGAAGAAGCAGAGACAGAAGCCTGGCAGTCTGCCAAGGCAGAAGAAGCCTGGAAAAAAACCTCCCTAGCAACCACTGCACGTACCTGACTACCAGGGGAAGGACAAGCAGGCAAAGCCTGCACAGCTGAATAATCAGGAGAAGACCTGCAATCAGTACTAACGAGCTGCAGCTGTGCCTGCTCCACAAGCAGCAATTGCTGAACAGCTAAAGAAGCCTCATGGCTGGAAGAAACCCCACGTGGAGCAACTAAAGACTGGGAAAAAGACCCCAACAGTCCTGGCTCAGCAGGCAAGACCCCCCTCGCGGCCCCCCCGACCCCCCTCGCCCCCCCCGCCCAGAAAACCCAACTAAAGAAGAAGAAGAAAAAGAGGAAGAAGGAACAACCTCCATCTCCTGTTCCCCCTCCATGCCTGAAAGAGAAGGAAAACTAAAAGCCCCCAAAAGAAGAAGAAAAAGAAAAGAAAGAGGGGGGGGAACCCCCCTCAGAACCCCCCCTCAGAACCCCCCAGACCCCCTCCCACCCAGAAAAGCAAAAAAACCCCGGAAAAAACAAAGAAAACCCAAAGAAAAAGGCAAAAAAACAAAATTAAGGTAAGGGAGCACCTCAAACAGACTAGCTTCCTCCTCGACCATCCAATCAGGGTTAGGGTTAGGGTTAGGGTTAGGGTTAGGATTAGGGTTATGGTCAGGGTCAGGGTCAGGGTCAGGGTCAGGGTCAGGGTCAGGGTCAGGGTCAGGGTTAGGGTTAGGGTTAGGGTTAGGTCAACACACCTTTTTTTAGGTCAACACACCTTTTTTTATTAGAAAATAAAACCCTTCTACAAAAAACCCAAACCTCCCCTACACGGGAGGCAGGGCCACACACAAAACATACATCGTGAAAACGACGACTACAGAAGGACAAACCACCCACCAACCACCCATCACACCCTCCACACCCTCACGCCACCCATCCACCCCCCCACCCTCCCCCAGAACCGCACCCCGAAACACCAATAAAAGGGCAAGGGAGGAGGAGGAGGAGAAACAGGAGGAGGAGGAGGAGGAAAAGGAGGAGGAGGAACAGGTGCAGGTGGAAAACCCAAATGGGCGGCCACATCCAGGCGGCAGGGTTAGGGTTAGGGTTAGGGTTAGGGTTAGGGTTAGGGTTAGGGTTAGGGTTAGGGTTAGGGTTAGGGTTAGGGTTAGGGTTAGGGTTAGGGTTAGGGTTAGGGTTAGGGTTAGGGTTAGGGTTAGGGTTAGGGTTAGGGTTAGGGTTAGGGTTAGGGTTAGGGTTAGGGTTAGGGTTAGGGTTAGGGTTAGGGTTAGGGTTAGGGTTAGGGTTAGGGTTAGGGTTAGGGTTAGGGTTAGGGTTAGGGTTAGGGTTAGGGTTAGGGTTAGGGTTAGGGTTAGGGTTAGGGTTAGGGTTAGGGTTAGGGTTAGGGTTAGGGTTAGGGTTAGGGTTAGGGTTAGGGTTAGGGTTAGGGTTAGGGTTAGGGTTAGGGTTAGGGTTAGGGTTAGGGTTAGGGTTAGGGTTAGGGTTAGGGTTAGGGTTAGGGTTAGGGTTAGGGTTAGGGTTAGGGTTAGGGTTAGGGTTAGGGTTAGGGTTAGGGTTAGGGTTAGGGTTAGGGTTAGGGTTAGGGTTAGGGTTAGGGTTAGGGTTAGGGTTAGGGTTAGGGTTAGGGTTAGGGTTAGGGTTAGGGTTAGGGTTAGGGTTAGGGTTAGGGTTAGGGTTAGGGTTAGGGTTAGGGTTAGGGTTAGGGTTAGGGTTAGGGTTAGGGTTAGGGTTAGGGTTAGGGTTAGGGTTAGGGTTAGGGTTAGGGTTAGGGTTAGGGTTAGGGTTAGGGTTAGGGTTAGGGTTAGGGTTAGGGTTAGGGTTAGGGTTAGGGTTAGGGTTAGGGTTAGGGTTAGGGTTAGGGTTAGGGTTAGGGTTAGGGTTAGGGTTAGGGTTAGGGTTAGGGTTAGGGTTAGGGTTAGGGTTAGGGTTAGGGTTAGGGTTAGGGTTAGGGTTAGGGTTAGGGTTAGGGTTAGGGTTAGGGTTAGGGTTAGGGTTAGGGTTAGGGTTAGGGTTAGGGTTAGGGTTAGGGTTAGGGTTAGGGTTAGGGTTAGGGTTAGGGTTAGGGTTAGGGTTAGGGTTAGGGTTAGGGTTAGGGTTAGGGTTAGGGTTAGGGTTAGGGTTAGGGTTAGGGTTAGGGTTAGGGTTAGGGTTAGGGTTAGGGTTAGGGTTAGGGTTAGGGTTAGGGTTAGGGTTAGGGTTAGGGTTAGGGTTAGGGTTAGGGTTAGGGTTAGGGTTAGGGTTAGGGTTAGGGTTAGGGTTAGGGTTAGGGTTAGGGTTAGGGTTAGGGTTAGGGTTAGGGTTAGGGTTAGGGTTAGGGTTAGGGTTAGGGTTAGGGTTAGGGTTAGGGTTAGGGTTAGGGTTAGGGTTAGGGTTAGGGTTAGGGTTAGGGTTAGGGTTAGGGTTAGGGTTAGGGTTAGGGTTAGGGTTAGGGTTAGGGTTAGGGTTAGGGTTAGGGTTAGGGTTAGGGTTAGGGTTAGGGTTAGGGTTAGGGTTAGGGTTAGGGTTAGGGTTAGGGTTAGGGTTAGGGTTAGGGTTAGGGTTAGGGTTAGGGTTAGGGTTAGGGTTAGGGTTAGGGTTAGGGTTAGGGTTAGGGTTAGGGTTAGGGTTAGGGTTAGGGTTAGGGTTAGGGTTAGGGTTAGGGTTAGGGTTAGGGTTAGGGTTAGGGTTAGGGTTAGGGTTAGGGTTAGGGTTAGGGTTAGGGTTAGGGTTAGGGTTAGGGTTAGGGTTAGGGTTAGGGTTAGGGTTAGGGTTAGGGTTAGGGTTAGGGTTAGGGTTAGGGTTAGGGTTAGGGTTAGGGTTAGGGTTAGGGTTAGGGTTAGGGTTAGGGTTAGGGTTAGGGTTAGGGTTAGGGTTAGGGTTAGGGTTAGGGTTAGGGTTAGGGTTAGGGTTAGGGTTAGGGTTAGGGTTAGGGTTAGGGTTAGGGTTAGGGTTAGGGTTAGGGTTAGGGTTAGGGTTAGGGTTAGGGTTAGGGTTAGGGTTAGGGTTAGGGTTAGGGTTAGGGTTAGGGTTAGGGTTAGGGTTAGGGTTAGGGTTAGGGTTAGGGTTAGGGTTAGGGTTAGGGTTAGGGTTAGGGTTAGGGTTAGGGTTAGGGTTAGGGTTAGGGTTAGGGTTAGGGTTAGGGTTAGGGTTAGGGTTAGGGTTAGGGTTAGGGTTAGGGTTAGGGTTAGGGTTAGGGTTAGGGTTAGGGTTAGGGTTAGGGTTAGGGTTAGGGTTAGGGTTAGGGTTAGGGTTAGGGTTAGGGTTAGGGTTAGGGTTAGGGTTAGGGTTAGGGTTAGGGTTAGGGTTAGGGTTAGGGTTAGGGTTAGGGTTAGGGTTAGGGTTAGGGTTAGGGTTAGGGTTAGGGTTAGGGTTAGGGTTAGGGTTAGGGTTAGGGTTAGGGTTAGGGTTAGGGTTAGGGTTAGGGTTAGGGTTAGGGTTAGGGTTAGGGTTAGGGTTAGGGTTAGGGTTAGGGTTAGGGTTAGGGTTAGGGTTAGGGTTAGGGTTAGGGTTAGGGTTAGGGTTAGGGTTAGGGTTAGGGTTAGGGTTAGGGTTAGGGTTAGGGTTAGGGTTAGGGTTAGGGTTAGGGTTAGGGTTAGGGTTAGGGTTAGGGTTAGGGTTAGGGTTAGGGTTAGGGTTAGGGTTAGGGTTAGGGTTAGGGTTAGGGTTAGGGTTAGGGTTAGGGTTAGGGTTAGGGTTAGGGTTAGGGTTAGGGTTAGGGTTAGGGTTAGGGTTAGGGTTAGGGTTAGGGTTAGGGTTAGGGTTAGGGTTAGGGTTAGGGTTAGGGTTAGGGTTAGGGTTAGGGTTAGGGTTAGGGTTAGGGTTAGGGTTAGGGTTAGGGTTAGGGTTAGGGTTAGGGTTAGGGTTAGGGTTAGGGTTAGGGTTAGGGTTAGGGTTAGGGTTAGGGTTAGGGTTAGGGTTAGGGTTAGGGTTAGGGTTAGGGTTAGGGTTAGGGTTAGGGTTAGGGTTAGGGTTAGGGTTAGGGTTAGGGTTAGGGTTAGGGTTAGGGTTAGGGTTAGGGTTAGGGTTAGGGTTAGGGTTAGGGTTAGGGTTAGGGTTAGGGTTAGGGTTAGGGTTAGGGTTAGGGTTAGGGTTAGGGTTAGGGTTAGGGTTAGGGTTAGGGTTAGGGTTAGGGTTAGGGTTAGGGTTAGGGTTAGGGTTAGGGTTAGGGTTAGGGTTAGGGTTAGGGTTAGGGTTAGGGTTAGGGTTAGGGTTAGGGTTAGGGTTAGGGTTAGGGTTAGGGTTAGGGTTAGGGTTAGGGTTAGGGTTAGGGTTAGGGTTAGGGTTAGGGTTAGGGTTAGGGTTAGGGTTAGGGTTAGGGTTAGGGTTAGGGTTAGGGTTAGGGTTAGGGTTAGGGTTAGGGTTAGGGTTAGGGTTAGGGTTAGGGTTAGGGTTAGGGTTAGGGTTAGGGTTAGGGTTAGGGTTAGGGTTAGGGTTAGGGTTAGGGTTAGGGTTAGGGTTAGGGTTAGGGTTAGGGTTAGGGTTAGGGTTAGGGTTAGGGTTAGGGTTAGGGTTAGGGTTAGGGTTAGGGTTAGGGTTAGGGTTAGGGTTAGGGTTAGGGTTAGGGTTAGGGTTAGGGTTAGGGTTAGGGTTAGGGTTAGGGTTAGGGTTAGGGTTAGGGTTAGGGTTAGGGTTAGGGTTAGGGTTAGGGTTAGGGTTAGGGTTAGGGTTAGGGTTAGGGTTAGGGTTAGGGTTAGGGTTAGGGTTAGGGTTAGGGTTAGGGTTAGGGTTAGGGTTAGGGTTAGGGTTAGGGTTAGGGTTAGGGTTAGGGTTAGGGTTAGGGTTAGGGTTAGGGTTAGGGTTAGGGTTAGGGTTAGGGTTAGGGTTAGGGTTAGGGTTAGGGTTAGGGTTAGGGTTAGGGTTAGGGTTAGGGTTAGGGTTAGGGTTAGGGTTAGGGTTAGGGTTAGGGTTAGGGTTAGGGTTAGGGTTAGGGTTAGGGTTAGGGTTAGGGTTAGGGTTAGGGTTAGGGTTAGGGTTAGGGTTAGGGTTAGGGTTAGGGTTAGGGTTAGGGTTAGGGTTAGGGTTAGGGTTAGGGTTAGGGTTAGGGTTAGGGTTAGGGTTAGGGTTAGGGTTAGGGTTAGGGTTAGGGTTAGGGTTAGGGTTAGGGTTAGGGTTAGGGTTAGGGTTAGGGTTAGGGTTAGGGTTAGGGTTAGGGTTAGGGTTAGGGTTAGGGTTAGGGTTAGGGTTAGGGTTAGGGTTAGGGTTAGGGTTAGGGTTAGGGTTAGGGTTAGGGTTAGGGTTAGGGTTAGGGTTAGGGTTAGGGTTAGGGTTAGGGTTAGGGTTAGGGTTAGGGTTAGGGTTAGGGTTAGGGTTAGGGTTAGGGTTAGGGTTAGGGTTAGGGTTAGGGTTAGGGTTAGGGTTAGGGTTAGGGTTAGGGTTAGGGTTAGGGTTAGGGTTAGGGTTAGGGTTAGGGTTAGGGTTAGGGTTAGGGTTAGGGTTAGGGTTAGGGTTAGGGTTAGGGTTAGGGTTAGGGTTAGGGTTAGGGTTAGGGTTAGGGTTAGGGTTAGGGTTAGGGTTAGGGTTAGGGTTAGGGTTAGGGTTAGGGTTAGGGTTAGGGTTAGGGTTAGGGTTAGGGTTAGGGTTAGGGTTAGGGTTAGGGTTAGGGTTAGGGTTAGGGTTAGGGTTAGGGTTAGGGTTAGGGTTAGGGTTAGGGTTAGGGTTAGGGTTAGGGTTAGGGTTAGGGTTAGGGTTAGGGTTAGGGTTAGGGTTAGGGTTAGGGTTAGGGTTAGGGTTAGGGTTAGGGTTAGGGTTAGGGTTAGGGTTAGGGTTAGGGTTAGGGTTAGGGTTAGGGTTAGGGTTAGGGTTAGGGTTAGGGTTAGGGTTAGGGTTAGGGTTAGGGTTAGGGTTAGGGTTAGGGTTAGGGTTAGGGTTAGGGTTAGGGTTAGGGTTAGGGTTAGGGTTAGGGTTAGGGTTAGGGTTAGGGTTAGGGTTAGGGTTAGGGTTAGGGTTAGGGTTAGGGTTAGGGTTAGGGTTAGGGTTAGGGTTAGGGTTAGGGTTAGGGTTAGGGTTAGGGTTAGGGTTAGGGTTAGGGTTAGGGTTAGGGTTAGGGTTAGGGTTAGGGTTAGGGTTAGGGTTAGGGTTAGGGTTAGGGTTAGGGTTAGGGTTAGGGTTAGGGTTAGGGTTAGGGTTAGGGTTAGGGTTAGGGTTAGGGTTAGGGTTAGGGTTAGGGTTAGGGTTAGGGTTAGGGTTAGGGTTAGGGTTAGGGTTAGGGTTAGGGTTAGGGTTAGGGTTAGGGTTAGGGTTAGGGTTAGGGTTAGGGTTAGGGTTAGGGTTAGGGTTAGGGTTAGGGTTAGGGTTAGGGTTAGGGTTAGGGTTAGGGTTAGGGTTAGGGTTAGGGTTAGGGTTAGGGTTAGGGTTAGGGTTAGGGTTAGGGTTAGGGTTAGGGTTAGGGTTAGGGTTAGGGTTAGGGTTAGGGTTAGGGTTAGGGTTAGGGTTAGGGTTAGGGTTAGGGTTAGGGTTAGGGTTAGGGTTAGGGTTAGGGTTAGGGTTAGGGTTAGGGTTAGGGTTAGGGTTAGGGTTAGGGTTAGGGTTAGGGTTAGGGTTAGGGTTAGGGTTAGGGTTAGGGTTAGGGTTAGGGTTAGGGTTAGGGTTAGGGTTAGGGTTAGGGTTAGGGTTAGGGTTAGGGTTAGGGTTAGGGTTAGGGTTAGGGTTAGGGTTAGGGTTAGGGTTAGGGTTAGGGTTAGGGTTAGGGTTAGGGTTAGGGTTAGGGTTAGGGTTAGGGTTAGGGTTAGGGTTAGGGTTAGGGTTAGGGTTAGGGTTAGGGTTAGGGTTAGGGTTAGGGTTAGGGTTAGGGTTAGGGTTAGGGTTAGGGTTAGGGTTAGGGTTAGGGTTAGGGTTAGGGTTAGGGTTAGGGTTAGGGTTAGGGTTAGGGTTAGGGTTAGGGTTAGGGTTAGGGTTAGGGTTAGGGTTAGGGTTAGGGTTAGGGTTAGGGTTAGGGTTAGGGTTAGGGTTAGGGTTAGGGTTAGGGTTAGGGTTAGGGTTAGGGTTAGGGTTAGGGTTAGGGTTAGGGTTAGGGTTAGGGTTAGGGTTAGGGTTAGGGTTAGGGTTAGGGTTAGGGTTAGGGTTAGGGTTAGGGTTAGGGTTAGGGTTAGGGTTAGGGTTAGGGTTAGGGTTAGGGTTAGGGTTAGGGTTAGGGTTAGGGTTAGGGTTAGGGTTAGGGTTAGGGTTAGGGTTAGGGTTAGGGTTAGGGTTAGGGTTAGGGTTAGGGTTAGGGTTAGGGTTAGGGTTAGGGTTAGGGTTAGGGTTAGGGTTAGGGTTAGGGTTAGGGTTAGGGTTAGGGTTAGGGTTAGGGTTAGGGTTAGGGTTAGGGTTAGGGTTAGGGTTAGGGTTAGGGTTAGGGTTAGGGTTAGGGTTAGGGTTAGGGTTAGGGTTAGGGTTAGGGTTAGGGTTAGGGTTAGGGTTAGGGTTAGGGTTAGGGTTAGGGTTAGGGTTAGGGTTAGGGTTAGGGTTAGGGTTAGGGTTAGGGTTAGGGTTAGGGTTAGGGTTAGGGTTAGGGTTAGGGTTAGGGTTAGGGTTAGGGTTAGGGTTAGGGTTAGGGTTAGGGTTAGGGTTAGGGTTAGGGTTAGGGTTAGGGTTAGGGTTAGGGTTAGGGTTAGGGTTAGGGTTAGGGTTAGGGTTAGGGTTAGGGTTAGGGTTAGGGTTAGGGTTAGGGTTAGGGTTAGGGTTAGGGTTAGGGTTAGGGTTAGGGTTAGGGTTAGGGTTAGGGTTAGGGTTAGGGTTAGGGTTAGGGTTAGGGTTAGGGTTAGGGTTAGGGTTAGGGTTAGGGTTAGGGTTAGGGTTAGGGTTAGGGTTAGGGTTAGGGTTAGGGTTAGGGTTAGGGTTAGGGTTAGGGTTAGGGTTAGGGTTAGGGTTAGGGTTAGGGTTAGGGTTAGGGTTAGGGTTAGGGTTAGGGTTAGGGTTAGGGTTAGGGTTAGGGTTAGGGTTAGGGTTAGGGTTAGGGTTAGGGTTAGGGTTAGGGTTAGGGTTAGGGTTAGGGTTAGGGTTAGGGTTAGGGTTAGGGTTAGGGTTAGGGTTAGGGTTAGGGTTAGGGTTAGGGTTAGGGTTAGGGTTAGGGTTAGGGTTAGGGTTAGGGTTAGGGTTAGGGTTAGGGTTAGGGTTAGGGTTAGGGTTAGGGTTAGGGTTAGGGTTAGGGTTAGGGTTAGGGTTAGGGTTAGGGTTAGGGTTAGGGTTAGGGTTAGGGTTAGGGTTAGGGTTAGGGTTAGGGTTAGGGTTAGGGTTAGGGTTAGGGTTAGGGTTAGGGTTAGGGTTAGGGTTAGGGTTAGGGTTAGGGTTAGGGTTAGGGTTAGGGTTAGGGTTAGGGTTAGGGTTAGGGTTAGGGTTAGGGTTAGGGTTAGGGTTAGGGTTAGGGTTAGGGTTAGGGTTAGGGTTAGGGTTAGGGTTAGGGTTAGGGTTAGGGTTAGGGTTAGGGTTAGGGTTAGGGTTAGGGTTAGGGTTAGGGTTAGGGTTAGGGTTAGGGTTAGGGTTAGGGTTAGGGTTAGGGTTAGGGTTAGGGTTAGGGTTAGGGTTAGGGTTAGGGTTAGGGTTAGGGTTAGGGTTAGGGTTAGGGTTAGGGTTAGGGTTAGGGTTAGGGTTAGGGTTAGGGTTAGGGTTAGGGTTAGGGTTAGGGTTAGGGTTAGGGTTAGGGTTAGGGTTAGGGTTAGGGTTAGGGTTAGGGTTAGGGTTAGGGTTAGGGTTAGGGTTAGGGTTAGGGTTAGGGTTAGGGTTAGGGTTAGGGTTAGGGTTAGGGTTAGGGTTAGGGTTAGGGTTAGGGTTAGGGTTAGGGTTAGGGTTAGGGTTAGGGTTAGGGTTAGGGTTAGGGTTAGGGTTAGGGTTAGGGTTAGGGTTAGGGTTAGGGTTAGGGTTAGGGTTAGGGTTAGGGTTAGGGTTAGGGTTAGGGTTAGGGTTAGGGTTAGGGTTAGGGTTAGGGTTAGGGTTAGGGTTAGGGTTAGGGTTAGGGTTAGGGTTAGGGTTAGGGTTAGGGTTAGGGTTAGGGTTAGGGTTAGGGTTAGGGTTAGGGTTAGGGTTAGGGTTAGGGTTAGGGTTAGGGTTAGGGTTAGGGTTAGGGTTAGGGTTAGGGTTAGGGTTAGGGTTAGGGTTAGGGTTAGGGTTAGGGTTAGGGTTAGGGTTAGGGTTAGGGTTAGGGTTAGGGTTAGGGTTAGGGTTAGGGTTAGGGTTAGGGTTAGGGTTAGGGTTAGGGTTAGGGTTAGGGTTAGGGTTAGGGTTAGGGTTAGGGTTAGGGTTAGGGTTAGGGTTAGGGTTAGGGTTAGGGTTAGGGTTAGGGTTAGGGTTAGGGTTAGGGTTAGGGTTAGGGTTAGGGTTAGGGTTAGGGTTAGGGTTAGGGTTAGGGTTAGGGTTAGGGTTAGGGTTAGGGTTAGGGTTAGGGTTAGGGTTAGGGTTAGGGTTAGGGTTAGGGTTAGGGTTAGGGTTAGGGTTAGGGTTAGGGTTAGGGTTAGGGTTAGGGTTAGGGTTAGGGTTAGGGTTAGGGTTAGGGTTAGGGTTAGGGTTAGGGTTAGGGTTAGGGTTAGGGTTAGGGTTAGGGTTAGGGTTAGGGTTAGGGTTAGGGTTAGGGTTAGGGTTAGGGTTAGGGTTAGGGTTAGGGTTAGGGTTAGGGTTAGGGTTAGGGTTAGGGTTAGGGTTAGGGTTAGGGTTAGGGTTAGGGTTAGGGTTAGGGTTAGGGTTAGGGTTAGGGTTAGGGTTAGGGTTAGGGTTAGGGTTAGGGTTAGGGTTAGGGTTAGGGTTAGGGTTAGGGTTAGGGTTAGGGTTAGGGTTAGGGTTAGGGTTAGGGTTAGGGTTAGGGTTAGGGTTAGGGTTAGGGTTAGGGTTAGGGTTAGGGTTAGGGTTAGGGTTAGGGTTAGGGTTAGGGTTAGGGTTAGGGTTAGGGTTAGGGTTAGGGTTAGGGTTAGGGTTAGGGTTAGGGTTAGGGTTAGGGTTAGGGTTAGGGTTAGGGTTAGGGTTAGGGTTAGGGTTAGGGTTAGGGTTAGGGTTAGGGTTAGGGTTAGGGTTAGGGTTAGGGTTAGGGTTAGGGTTAGGGTTAGGGTTAGGGTTAGGGTTAGGGTTAGGGTTAGGGTTAGGGTTAGGGTTAGGGTTAGGGTTAGGGTTAGGGTTAGGGTTAGGGTTAGGGTTAGGGTTAGGGTTAGGGTTAGGGTTAGGGTTAGGGTTAGGGTTAGGGTTAGGGTTAGGGTTAGGGTTAGGGTTAGGGTTAGGGTTAGGGTTAGGGTTAGGGTTAGGGTTAGGGTTAGGGTTAGGGTTAGGGTTAGGGTTAGGGTTAGGGTTAGGGTTAGGGTTAGGGTTAGGGTTAGGGTTAGGGTTAGGGTTAGGGTTAGGGTTAGGGTTAGGGTTAGGGTTAGGGTTAGGGTTAGGGTTAGGGTTAGGGTTAGGGTTAGGGTTAGGGTTAGGGTTAGGGTTAGGGTTAGGGTTAGGGTTAGGGTTAGGGTTAGGGTTAGGGTTAGGGTTAGGGTTAGGGTTAGGGTTAGGGTTAGGGTTAGGGTTAGGGTTAGGGTTAGGGTTAGGGTTAGGGTTAGGGTTAGGGTTAGGGTTAGGGTTAGGGTTAGGGTTAGGGTTAGGGTTAGGGTTAGGGTTAGGGTTAGGGTTAGGGTTAGGGTTAGGGTTAGGGTTAGGGTTAGGGTTAGGGTTAGGGTTAGGGTTAGGGTTAGGGTTAGGGTTAGGGTTAGGGTTAGGGTTAGGGTTAGGGTTAGGGTTAGGGTTAGGGTTAGGGTTAGGGTTAGGGTTAGGGTTAGGGTTAGGGTTAGGGTTAGGGTTAGGGTTAGGGTTAGGGTTAGGGTTAGGGTTAGGGTTAGGGTTAGGGTTAGGGTTAGGGTTAGGGTTAGGGTTAGGGTTAGGGTTAGGGTTAGGGTTAGGGTTAGGGTTAGGGTTAGGGTTAGGGTTAGGGTTAGGGTTAGGGTTAGGGTTAGGGTTAGGGTTAGGGTTAGGGTTAGGGTTAGGGTTAGGGTTAGGGTTAGGGTTAGGGTTAGGGTTAGGGTTAGGGTTAGGGTTAGGGTTAGGGTTAGGGTTAGGGTTAGGGTTAGGGTTAGGGTTAGGGTTAGGGTTAGGGTTAGGGTTAGGGTTAGGGTTAGGGTTAGGGTTAGGGTTAGGGTTAGGGTTAGGGTTAGGGTTAGGGTTAGGGTTAGGGTTAGGGTTAGGGTTAGGGTTAGGGTTAGGGTTAGGGTTAGGGTTAGGGTTAGGGTTAGGGTTAGGGTTAGGGTTAGGGTTAGGGTTAGGGTTAGGGTTAGGGTTAGGGTTAGGGTTAGGGTTAGGGTTAGGGTTAGGGTTAGGGTTAGGGTTAGGGTTAGGGTTAGGGTTAGGGTTAGGGTTAGGGTTAGGGTTAGGGTTAGGGTTAGGGTTAGGGTTAGGGTTAGGGTTAGGGTTAGGGTTAGGGTTAGGGTTAGGGTTAGGGTTAGGGTTAGGGTTAGGGTTAGGGTTAGGGTTAGGGTTAGGGTTAGGGTTAGGGTTAGGGTTAGGGTTAGGGTTAGGGTTAGGGTTAGGGTTAGGGTTAGGGTTAGGGTTAGGGTTAGGGTTAGGGTTAGGGTTAGGGTTAGGGTTAGGGTTAGGGTTAGGGTTAGGGTTAGGGTTAGGGTTAGGGTTAGGGTTAGGGTTAGGGTTAGGGTTAGGGTTAGGGTTAGGGTTAGGGTTAGGGTTAGGGTTAGGGTTAGGGTTAGGGTTAGGGTTAGGGTTAGGGTTAGGGTTAGGGTTAGGGTTAGGGTTAGGGTTAGGGTTAGGGTTAGGGTTAGGGTTAGGGTTAGGGTTAGGGTTAGGGTTAGGGTTAGGGTTAGGGTTAGGGTTAGGGTTAGGGTTAGGGTTAGGGTTAGGGTTAGGGTTAGGGTTAGGGTTAGGGTTAGGGTTAGGGTTAGGGTTAGGGTTAGGGTTAGGGTTAGGGTTAGGGTTAGGGTTAGGGTTAGGGTTAGGGTTAGGGTTAGGGTTAGGGTTAGGGTTAGGGTTAGGGTTAGGGTTAGGGTTAGGGTTAGGGTTAGGGTTAGGGTTAGGGTTAGGGTTAGGGTTAGGGTTAGGGTTAGGGTTAGGGTTAGGGTTAGGGTTAGGGTTAGGGTTAGGGTTAGGGTTAGGGTTAGGGTTAGGGTTAGGGTTAGGGTTAGGGTTAGGGTTAGGGTTAGGGTTAGGGTTAGGGTTAGGGTTAGGGTTAGGGTTAGGGTTAGGGTTAGGGTTAGGGTTAGGGTTAGGGTTAGGGTTAGGGTTAGGGTTAGGGTTAGGGTTAGGGTTAGGGTTAGGGTTAGGGTTAGGGTTAGGGTTAGGGTTAGGGTTAGGGTTAGGGTTAGGGTTAGGGTTAGGGTTAGGGTTAGGGTTAGGGTTAGGGTTAGGGTTAGGGTTAGGGTTAGGGTTAGGGTTAGGGTTAGGGTTAGGGTTAGGGTTAGGGTTAGGGTTAGGGTTAGGGTTAGGGTTAGGGTTAGGGTTAGGGTTAGGGTTAGGGTTAGGGTTAGGGTTAGGGTTAGGGTTAGGGTTAGGGTTAGGGTTAGGGTTAGGGTTAGGGTTAGGGTTAGGGTTAGGGTTAGGGTTAGGGTTAGGGTTAGGGTTAGGGTTAGGGTTAGGGTTAGGGTTAGGGTTAGGGTTAGGGTTAGGGTTAGGGTTAGGGTTAGGGTTAGGGTTAGGGTTAGGGTTAGGGTTAGGGTTAGGGTTAGGGTTAGGGTTAGGGTTAGGGTTAGGGTTAGGGTTAGGGTTAGGGTTAGGGTTAGGGTTAGGGTTAGGGTTAGGGTTAGGGTTAGGGTTAGGGTTAGGGTTAGGGTTAGGGTTAGGGTTAGGGTTAGGGTTAGGGTTAGGGTTAGGGTTAGGGTTAGGGTTAGGGTTAGGGTTAGGGTTAGGGTTAGGGTTAGGGTTAGGGTTAGGGTTAGGGTTAGGGTTAGGGTTAGGGTTAGGGTTAGGGTTAGGGTTAGGGTTAGGGTTAGGGTTAGGGTTAGGGTTAGGGTTAGGGTTAGGGTTAGGGTTAGGGTTAGGGTTAGGGTTAGGGTTAGGGTTAGGGTTAGGGTTAGGGTTAGGGTTAGGGTTAGGGTTAGGGTTAGGGTTAGGGTTAGGGTTAGGGTTAGGGTTAGGGTTAGGGTTAGGGTTAGGGTTAGGGTTAGGGTTAGGGTTAGGGTTAGGGTTAGGGTTAGGGTTAGGGTTAGGGTTAGGGTTAGGGTTAGGGTTAGGGTTAGGGTTAGGGTTAGGGTTAGGGTTAGGGTTAGGGTTAGGGTTAGGGTTAGGGTTAGGGTTAGGGTTAGGGTTAGGGTTAGGGTTAGGGTTAGGGTTAGGGTTAGGGTTAGGGTTAGGGTTAGGGTTAGGGTTAGGGTTAGGGTTAGGGTTAGGGTTAGGGTTAGGGTTAGGGTTAGGGTTAGGGTTAGGGTTAGGGTTAGGGTTAGGGTTAGGGTTAGGGTTAGGGTTAGGGTTAGGGTTAGGGTTAGGGTTAGGGTTAGGGTTAGGGTTAGGGTTAGGGTTAGGGTTAGGGTTAGGGTTAGGGTTAGGGTTAGGGTTAGGGTTAGGGTTAGGGTTAGGGTTAGGGTTAGGGTTAGGGTTAGGGTTAGGGTTAGGGTTAGGGTTAGGGTTAGGGTTAGGGTTAGGGTTAGGGTTAGGGTTAGGGTTAGGGTTAGGGTTAGGGTTAGGGTTAGGGTTAGGGTTAGGGTTAGGGTTAGGGTTAGGGTTAGGGTTAGGGTTAGGGTTAGGGTTAGGGTTAGGGTTAGGGTTAGGGTTAGGGTTAGGGTTAGGGTTAGGGTTAGGGTTAGGGTTAGGGTTAGGGTTAGGGTTAGGGTTAGGGTTAGGGTTAGGGTTAGGGTTAGGGTTAGGGTTAGGGTTAGGGTTAGGGTTAGGGTTAGGGTTAGGGTTAGGGTTAGGGTTAGGGTTAGGGTTAGGGTTAGGGTTAGGGTTAGGGTTAGGGTTAGGGTTAGGGTTAGGGTTAGGGTTAGGGTTAGGGTTAGGGTTAGGGTTAGGGTTAGGGTTAGGGTTAGGGTTAGGGTTAGGGTTAGGGTTAGGGTTAGGGTTAGGGTTAGGGTTAGGGTTAGGGTTAGGGTTAGGGTTAGGGTTAGGGTTAGGGTTAGGGTTAGGGTTAGGGTTAGGGTTAGGGTTAGGGTTAGGGTTAGGGTTAGGGTTAGGGTTAGGGTTAGGGTTAGGGTTAGGGTTAGGGTTAGGGTTAGGGTTAGGGTTAGGGTTAGGGTTAGGGTTAGGGTTAGGGTTAGGGTTAGGGTTAGGGTTAGGGTTAGGGTTAGGGTTAGGGTTAGGGTTAGGGTTAGGGTTAGGGTTAGGGTTAGGGTTAGGGTTAGGGTTAGGGTTAGGGTTAGGGTTAGGGTTAGGGTTAGGGTTAGGGTTAGGGTTAGGGTTAGGGTTAGGGTTAGGGTTAGGGTTAGGGTTAGGGTTAGGGTTAGGGTTAGGGTTAGGGTTAGGGTTAGGGTTAGGGTTAGGGTTAGGGTTAGGGTTAGGGTTAGGGTTAGGGTTAGGGTTAGGGTTAGGGTTAGGGTTAGGGTTAGGGTTAGGGTTAGGGTTAGGGTTAGGGTTAGGGTTAGGGTTAGGGTTAGGGTTAGGGTTAGGGTTAGGGTTAGGGTTAGGGTTAGGGTTAGGGTTAGGGTTAGGGTTAGGGTTAGGGTTAGGGTTAGGGTTAGGGTTAGGGTTAGGGTTAGGGTTAGGGTTAGGGTTAGGGTTAGGGTTAGGGTTAGGGTTAGGGTTAGGGTTAGGGTTAGGGTTAGGGTTAGGGTTAGGGTTAGGGTTAGGGTTAGGGTTAGGGTTAGGGTTAGGGTTAGGGTTAGGGTTAGGGTTAGGGTTAGGGTTAGGGTTAGGGTTAGGGTTAGGGTTAGGGTTAGGGTTAGGGTTAGGGTTAGGGTTAGGGTTAGGGTTAGGGTTAGGGTTAGGGTTAGGGTTAGGGTTAGGGTTAGGGTTAGGGTTAGGGTTAGGGTTAGGGTTAGGGTTAGGGTTAGGGTTAGGGTTAGGGTTAGGGTTAGGGTTAGGGTTAGGGTTAGGGTTAGGGTTAGGGTTAGGGTTAGGGTTAGGGTTAGGGTTAGGGTTAGGGTTAGGGTTAGGGTTAGGGTTAGGGTTAGGGTTAGGGTTAGGGTTAGGGTTAGGGTTAGGGTTAGGGTTAGGGTTAGGGTTAGGGTTAGGGTTAGGGTTAGGGTTAGGGTTAGGGTTAGGGTTAGGGTTAGGGTTAGGGTTAGGGTTAGGGTTAGGGTTAGGGTTAGGGTTAGGGTTAGGGTTAGGGTTAGGGTTAGGGTTAGGGTTAGGGTTAGGGTTAGGGTTAGGGTTAGGGTTAGGGTTAGGGTTAGGGTTAGGGTTAGGGTTAGGGTTAGGGTTAGGGTTAGGGTTAGGGTTAGGGTTAGGGTTAGGGTTAGGGTTAGGGTTAGGGTTAGGGTTAGGGTTAGGGTTAGGGTTAGGGTTAGGGTTAGGGTTAGGGTTAGGGTTAGGGTTAGGGTTAGGGTTAGGGTTAGGGTTAGGGTTAGGGTTAGGGTTAGGGTTAGGAGGTTAGGGTT
>CM061350.1:5000-132500 GCA_030867105.1 Liasis olivaceus
AATAAAGCAGGTCATTTTATTAACACTATGTTGCTTAACAGTACAGGAAAAAATCTGCTAAGTTCTTGTGCTCTGGAGAGGATGATACTTGCATTTCCTTGTTTAAATAATTACGGAGGACATACACACAATAGGCACTCTGAGGAGTCTAACCAGGGGGACAAGCCTCAACGGTGTCTCAAGCAGTGCTTTACACTCAATGATAACCCATTCCCCAACAGCACGGGTTCATAGAACCCAAACCCAGCACCACTGGCATCCTGGGTGGCTGTTTGCTGCTGTTTGTGGAAGTGTTCTGTTGCCATGGACACCTCCCGTTTTCCAATGATGCCAAGGGCTTGGGGGGTGGGGCAGAACTGTCCCTCACCTACCACTCCCCGGATGAATGCTGAGCGGAGGGGGAGCCTGCACTAAAGCTCAGGTTGGCCTTCTGGACACGCGCACGTCTTTCTTCCCACAGAGAAAGAGGAGGCCCCCTGTGTCCGTGGGTTGCCTAGCCTGGCCCCAACGTGGCTTCTGTCTGTTCTTCCCCCAATTCCCACATAGCTTAGAGGTTCAGTCTGCCTCATTCCTCCCCTCCTTTGCAACACTCCCACTGTAAACATTGCAGCTTTGGACATCATATTGTGGCTTTCCAAACAGCAGCAGTGAGTGGCCATGGAAATTAACTAATCTGTTCACTAGTTAAGGAGAGAAATGACTCTTGATGCTGTGCTTCCTTTATCAAGTTTTTAAGCTGTAGTTTCAAGGACTGTTTTGATTTTGTTTTTAATTAAAACTTACTGCCAAATTTGATGAAAAAAGGCTATAGCTGCATGACATAACTGGTTTGTTTACACATTAATAACCCCATTCTCTGGCTGTTAAGCCATGTGAGCCCAGCCCCTGGGATCCTGTGTGCTTCATAAAAAGAGTGTTTGCTTAAGGCTGACAAATCCAAGAGCTGCTTAGTTCACAATGGCATTTCCTGTGCATTTGCCAGCCAAAAAGGTAACTCTGCCATAACAGTCTATGTGAAATAAAAGTATCCTTTTGCGGTGATGTACTAATCATAAATGACACTAGGAACAAAATCAGGAATCATTTCTTAACTCAGCAATCCAGATCTCGGGGTTGAAAGAATCACTGTGCTGACCATGCTCAGCCCTGTTTCTTGCTGCAAAATGCAAGCTAATTTTCAGTTAAAGACACTGTATTCTTAAAATGGATTCTATATTTTGCTGTTGCTCACTTAAGTGCATTGAATTATAATGTACTCCATAAGTAGAGGATAACAATTACAAGATACTCAAGCTGAAGAACACTATGGAAACCAAGAGCCCACCGTCTTCTTACAGAATTGGTTTCCCTGTCTTCCTGATTTTATTGTTAGGAAGCTTTTCCTATCCTCAGGTGGAAGCTGCCATCTTGCAGCTTAAATCTACTTTTCTGGGTCCTGCGCTCTGAGACGGCCTTCTTCTTCTGAGGTAGAATTTGGTCCTCAAATGTCTTCTAGTAAGTTTGCCATAAAGAGCAATGCCCCACCCCCGCCACAGTGGTCTTCCTTATCCTATCTATAAAGTTTGATTCCAGGAATGACTGTATCCCACTGATCCTCTGCCTCACCATGTTTCTGTTGCGCCCAGTGTCTCCGTGGCTTTGTCTGCAGCCAGCGCCTGCACTCCATGTCCCCTTTCAAATGTTGCTGGCCAGAGCCCTTGTCGAGGCCTTTTCGTCTCCTTTACCTCTCCTGATTTTCATGTCCACCCGTGGATGGTGCTTAGCACCGGTCAGATTTTCCCCGGGGTTCTGTTGAAAAGCTGCTATGGATTATTGCACCTTTCCAGAGAATAATACAGTGCCCTGAACGCCACCTGTTCATACTGCAGAAGAAAAAATAAAAAAAGACAACTGAAGTTTGTTTCTGGAAAGCTGGGGATGCAGTCTAAACATTAGAGTAAGAGGCGATTGTATTATATTTTTGTACCTGTCCCAAGGAAAGTCAGAAGTTATCCTTTTTCTTTCTTTTTACTTTTTCTTTTTTGCACTTTAAATTTCATGCTTTTTCTGACCTTCTCTTTTTTCAGCCTATTTTTTCTGTTTCCTTATATTTTATCCTTCGTTGAAATTTAATAAAGTTCTTTGTAAAAAAAAGAAAGAAAGCCAGGGATGCATCTCATATAAATTGAATAAACACACAAAACAAGGACATAAACACCATATGCAAGTAATAAGTTTGTAAGGGAAATGAGGGCAACTAGAGACGATGGGATATATTGTTTATTTTGTTGATTCTGAAGAAAAGGAAATTGCAAGTGTTAATGAGAATGATCCCTTGATAATGCTGGGAAAGGTAGAAGGAAAGAAAAAGAGGACGACCAGCAACAAGGTGAATGGGTTCAGTTACAGCAGTGATGGCTGCCCCGTTGGAGGAAAACTCTCTTTGCTCTCCATATGCCTTAGAAAATGGACACGGTGAACCATCTTACAAGTGCTGCTGTTCATCCTTAGAGTTGGTGGATCATCTGCTGGAGAGCTCTGGAATATTTTTGGAAAGTGTCAGCTCCACTAGGTAGACCAGACCAGGAATCAACACCACAAGAAGATCAGAATTATCCTTATTGAGAAAGGCTATAATAACAGAAACTTGCAAGTCTGATTGTGCTGGACCTCTCCCCTTCTTATACTCTTGGAAATCAGAGAGGCATCTGCCTAAGCCACTTCCAAATATTATCTTGTTTCCCAGGGCTTAAAAAATGTGTCACATTTTGCTATCTCACATTCGCTGTCTCAGCTGAAGAGTGCAACGTTACCATCTTGTTATTCAGCACATTTCTGGAAAAATGAAGGTAGCTGATTCCTTATCACATCTTCCATTACTTGTCTTGGAATCACACTTAGTGGTGGAAGAGTACTTTTGTCAGGTTGTTGATTTACGTATGATTACTTTTGAGGTGCTATCATGAAAAGAACACCTTGTTTCTAAGCAAGATGCTTTGCTTAGAAGCAATCATTTAGATTGATAAATGATTGTTGGGCATTTATCAGTCCCACCAATGGCCTGAAACAAGTCCTGCTCAACTATGGCCATTGAAGCACATTGCTGCAGATCTCTTGTCGTGGAGTGACTGAATTGTTTTACCTCGGTGTAAAGTGCACAAGTCGCTAAAGTTAGCTCATGAGATACAACAAGGTGTGGTGTGAACTGAACAAATTTTGCGTGCTAAATTTTATTGACCAAATGTAGACTCAGATGTGGGACTCTTTATGTGTACAAACTCAACCTTTACACAATGATGAGCCATTTTGCCCTCTTCCACTGCTACCTGATCACTGGACCAACGTGGGCATTGAGATTCTTAGACCTGTATGGCAAGCACATGTATTTACAGTCATTGATTAGCCAGAGTCCTTAGTAACTGGAGCAGCCTATAAGCCCAGGAAGTTAGTAAATACTCAAATAAATAAATGTGCTTACTGTGGGCGGTTTTGTTGCCACAGGCTTGGTTGGTGCCATTGTCGGTTCACTGCAACATGTTTCTACTTCTTCGCACTCCTTATGAAGCACAGTAGTTACAGATGACGCCCAGCAGTTTGTGAGCTGCTTGTTCCAGCCTTTTCCAACCTTGTGGCATGCTTCCCCTTATTTGCCCAAGATTCATGGGAAGACAGGATGCTTTCGTCACTATTTAAAAAAAAAACCTGGAGCTGGGAGAAGGAATTACCTAGGGTTTTAATTATTTCTAAAGAATTCAAAGGAGACATCTGCCATTGTTGCTTCTTTCTCAGGGCATTTATTCTAAACTTCCTAGTCTCTGTTCTGAAAAGAAATTGGGTTGGAGAACGTTCTCAGAAACATGGGCATCAAAGGAAACATTATGCAGATACCACATATGTAGTTAAATGACACAGTTTTAAAATGGAAGATTGGATGTATGTTGCTAACTGTAAGAATATATATAACACATAAGAATATTCATATGTTATGCTTCAGAGCATTTCTGAGACTTCCATGACGTGTGTGTGTGTGCATGTGTGTGCGCCTTCAAGTCCATGTTGATTCCTGGCGACTGCCTGGACCAGTCCCTGCAGTTTTCTTGGCAAGATTTTTGGAAGTGGTTGGCCCTTGCCTGCTTCTTCCCAGGGCCGAGAGAGAGGAACCGGCCTGAGGTCACCCAGCTGGCTTTGTGCCTATGGTAGGATTAGAACTCACAGTCTCCTGGTTTTTAGCCTGGTGTCTTTAACCACTACACCAAACTGCTTCTCTTCCATGAATTAGTTAACCCCAAAGGTGATAATGTTTTGATTAGAATTGTCAAGCATCTGAGGAAAGGTCAACTTCGACTGGAATACAGTGAGCTTTCAGTCCCTTCTACTTCTGACTGTTGCATTTCAGGATACTTAGCAGGATGCTGGGACCAGAGAGAATAGCTCAGCAGAAGAGCTGCAAATCCTCACTAAGACTGACTCTGGCACTCAGCTTTGACTTGCCTGTGCAGAGCTCCCAAGAAAATCTATTGGTAATCCCTGTTTCTGGGAGATTAGGATGGAGGCTCTCAAATACTGTTTTTCTGGGGCTGCACCAACACTGTAAAACTCCCTGCCCCTGAAATTTTATCAGCTCTACCTTGTTAAGAGAGCCAGTGCAGTGTAGTGGTGACCAGGCTAGAAACCGTGAGTTCTAGTCCTGCCTTAGGCATGAAAGTCGGCTGGGTGACTGTGGGCCAGTCACTCTTTCTCAGCCCTAGGAAGAAGGCAATGGCCAATCACTTCTGAAATCTTCCCAAGAAAACTGCAAGGACTTGTCCAGGTAGTCACCAGCCGTCAATACTGACTTGAAGGCACACATGCGGGGGGGGGGGGGGGGCGGGGGCGTGCACACGCACACACCCACACACAGACACTACTTTGTTAGGCTTCAGGAAAACTGTTAAAAACAAAACTGCTTAAGAGGTTCTTTGAGTTATAGATGTCGCCTTCTGTTTTTATTGCTATTTTTATTGCTTTATTTTTTCTGTAATTTAATTATTGTTTATTGCTAGGCTGTGATGGAATGGAATTATGAAGGCCAAACTCAGGGAGAAAAACGTTTTCTTTCATCTCCTGAGGCACGAGGGAAAGATAAGAGGATGAGACTGGCACCTCCCTGAGGAATTCACAATGTTGTGGCTGGCATTACTTGGGAGCTGGGGTTTCAGTCTGGGAAGATTCTTGCCAGAGGTTGTAGCTAATAAACATTGCTGGACTGAATTTACATGGTCTCTTGGAGTTCTTTGGGCTAGGCCTGACATAGGCAAACTTATTTATAATGGCAGGTTTATTCTTGAAATTGTAACCCACCGAGAGTCTTTTGACTGCAGCAAATTAATGAAAAAAAAGATTGATTGAATAAATATAAGCAAACACAGATCCTTTTACCATTCCAGTCCCTTCACCATCAACTTGCTCTAATGTGTTCTTTTATTGGTTATTTCTTTAGTCTGAATTCTAGTCTTTGAAACTGATTTCTACCTCTTCCTCTAAGTGAATTTAAGTGAGTTTATTATTAACACCTGGGAAAATTCTAGAGCAGATCATAAAAAGATTTTTAAGCATCCCACCATAACTCGTGTTTTGATCAGGTAATTTCCTTATTAGATTGTGGGAATGCTATAGACATAGTAAGATTTATTTATTTATAAAGAGTTGGCTGACATTTTTATCAACTTTTCAAAGGACAAAAAAATTAGGTAAAATAACTATTATTATAGGAGAGAAAAATAAAATTACAACTCATCTTGCTAGGTTAGAGAAAAAAGGTGAAAGTTTCAGAATAAATGCAAAATTCTTCATTTGAAACAGAAATCAAATGCCCAGGTATAGGATGGGAATTATCTGGCTTGGTAATGGGACTTATGAAAAAGATCTTGGAATAGCAGTCAATCGTGAATCGAATATGAGCCAGCAGTAAGATGTGACTGTGAAACAATGAAAAGACAACTTTAGGCCTTGTCAACAGAAGTATAAAATGCAGATGCATTTATTTATTGGATTTATAATACCACCCAACTCAGACAAAGTGATTCTGGGGAAACCATGGGGTTGTCCATGGGGAAAAGATAGTTCCACTTTATCCTGTTTTGTCCAGACTATATCTTGAGCACTGTGTTCAGTTCTGAATGCCACATTTTAAGAAAGATTCAGAGAAATTAGAACTGGTTCGGAGAAGATGTCATGGAGTTTTGTGACTTTGCAAGTTTTGTTGCAATGCAGAATGTCTTTGTTTCCCACATAGACTAGACTATATGATTTGGCAAGGCAAGACTGAGCCTCAGGCACAATGCAACTCACCCCCCTTTCCTAACCAGTGATGATGATGATGATGATGATTTAATATAGGCACCCACTCCAGCGGGCTCTGGGTGGCTTATAAAATATAATAAATGTGTTCAACAGCAGGTCTTAAAATATTATTACTAACAGCCTGAGAATTATGCGTATGACCATTTGCCATTCTCATTCTCTGTTTCAGCAGCATCTGAAATTCCATCCTTTGGCCCAAGATGGCCCCAAAGAAAAAAAAGGCAAAAGCTAAGAAAAGCAGAGGCAGGGACGGGCCTGGGGGCCCACCGAGCACCGCACCTTTTGTGAGCGAGAAGGAGCAGTACCTGCAGAAGGAATTTGCCATCCTCTCAGAACACATCAAAACGTACTCCCAGCGGGTGCGGGACTTCCAGTGGGAAAATGAGTACTTAGACAAGGAAGCCCAGCAGGTCCGAGAGGCCAGCAAGGTCTACCTCTCTTACTTAACCCGGAGAACCATCCGTTGCCAGAATGCCATCATTTCACTGAACGATCAGAATCGGTTTGACCTCTCTCAGATCCGGAAGCAGAAAGAAGAGGTGGCCGCTCAGTACACGGAGAGAGAGAGAGAAGTGCGGTATCAGCTCGTCGAGCTGGAAAGCAAGCTCTTCCACCTGAGCAGGGAAGTGGCCGATCTGCAGCCCTGGCAGGACCTGCAGCTTCAGCACCTGACCCAGATACGGGAGCTGGAGAAGCAGCTGCTGGTCACCAAAATTCAGCACGCGGAGCAGATGCACAAAGTCAAGAGCCGCTTCCTTCAGCAGGCAGCGGAATACGAGATGAACGCTCAGCAGAAGGTCCAGCTTCTGGCCCAACTGGCAGAGGAGGCGGCAGTGCGCAGTCTAATCCAGCACACCAAGCAAGTGAAAGCTGACAACTGGAGTCTCCAGAATGAGCTTCTGAAGCTCATTAGGCGAGCCCAAACACTGAAGGCTTTTCTAAGTCACCTGCGGGAGCAGCAGCACCGACTTTTTCAAGAGCACCAGTGCAGAGAAGACCTCGCACGCATGCGCTCCTGGGTACAGCATCGTGGGTCTCACTGGGTCCTGACTCCTGGCAGCAGCTTTCGATGCACCCCCTCAGCCAAGAGCAAGCTCATCTCCTCTGTGTCTCCAGATGCCAATCCGCTGATTGTGCAGGAATCTGGGTCTATCCCAGGCTGCTGTGAGCCAGGGAGGATGCCCATCCCTCCATTACCCACACTCAGTACCTGAAGCTCCCACTACTGCTGGCTCCCTTGCGGGGCCCCTGCAGCCAGTCCCAGCAAGCTAATGGTGGCATTTCGCTCGCTTCTCTCTCTTCTGCGGGGAGCAGCAGCAGCAGCAGCAGCAGCCCTATCCCCTGTAAATGTTCATGCCAGTGAGGCTGAGCTGACGTCTACGGGCAGGGCACCCTTACTTTCAGGGACGAGGGGGCCGCCGTCAGTGGCATAGTATTTCATGGCTGTTGCTAGTTTTTATTCACTGTTCTAAATGTTCTGGTGTTATGCTGGTTTTACTGGAAGTTTCTCTGAAAAACTGCATATTGTTAACGTTAAAATAAATGTCATTTTTCTCATTTCCATCATTTTGGCCTACAATTTGGGGAAAGATTTAAAAAGTGACACACGTGTACGTGCACATTGTGATGGCAGACCCATTGTGCAAGTTCTGAGATGTGGATTAGATGCCAGAGGCAGCCTTCTTATATTTATTGCACCGACTTTTCCAAAGTAAATCTCTTCTGTTTTGCTGGAACGCATGTTGATCCATTTCCTGCATTCGGCAGGTGCACCTTTATATAGAACGGACCCTACATTTCCAAGATCTCTTCCCCAGGCACGATGATTAAGAAATCCAGCAAGAAAGAGATGGCTAACAGCGGTATCTGAGGGGGGGTCCAAAAAATCAAGATGGTCCACATGGCAGAATGACCAAAGCCCAGCTTCACTATACATGTGAGCAATGTTGACACAGGAACAAAAAGGGAGGGGCTTTGATCATGCTGCCACGGCTGCTCTCGTGACTTTTTGGACACCCCCCCCCCCGCAGACACAGCTGTCTCCAGCCACGCTAAGTGGGTCTTAGCAGGTAATGGGGCAGGGAGGTGCCGTCTGTGGCCCGTAGAGCTCAGTAACTGCCACGTAACATTAATATCCTGCATTTCTCCTGGAAGTACCACACCCACACGCACGCACTCTATTAAAGCTACCAAGGAGAGGGAACCTGATCCCCTTTAGAAAGTGGACAGGGATGTGACAAGGGAGCACCTCACCCTGGCACAGCGACTGCTCCTTTGGAGACTTGCCTGGACAAATTGAGTTAGCTCCGCACTCTTCAACCCCTTCGATACACAGGAGCTGACCCAACTCTCAGCACTCAGCTTCTTGCGAATTATCTTCCTTTTAGTAACACAGCAAGCAACTCCTGGCTTGGTTTCCAGCACGCCACTCATCATAACCACTTCCCCCCCCACCAGCCTCCCACTTCTCTGCAACAGCAATAAACAGAGGTTCGAGTCGCGCCTTTTGCTGGGCGCTTTAAAGTGAGCTGCTTCTTTCCTGGGTAATGACGCAGGCTAAGTGTAGACAAAATATAGGTCCGGTATTGGTATTCCTAGATTCCCTTCCTAGAAATAAGGGGGTTGATTATGCCGGCTGCCGCTCTCTCTGGCTGGCAGGCCAGGGTCGGTCTCCCCAGAAGCCCTCTGCGCTGGCTATTACAGAACCGTAGGGTGGAGGGGACCTCGGAGGCCAAATAGTCCAACTCCCTGTCCAGCCCAGGAATCTTCATCTCATCCTGAACAAAGGGCTGTCCAACCTTTTCCTGAAAACCACCACTGACTCCAGGAGGCAGGACCAAAAGTTCCTCATTTTGAGTTTGGATCTCCTCCTGCCCTCAGAAGCTATCTATGCCCTCTTCCCAGACTTTCAAGTATTGGAAAAGTGCTATCAGCCTTCTCTTCTTTAGGCTAAACATACCCAGTTTGTAGGATGTAGGTAGTTTTGTCCCGACATGCCTCCCTTCAGAGGGTCTTGGACCCCCCACTTCAAGCACCTCGCCCTGGGATCTCCTCGGACCATGGCAGTCTGGAATCCCTTTGGGTTTGCCAGCCAGACTACCTCCTCTTTCCCAGAAATGCTGGTCCCCCTCTCCCCCTTGCCAGCACCGCAGTAGCCCCCCGTTCCTATGGGACAACATGTACGCTCTGCTCTCAGCTAAAAGGACCGCATGTCCAGCTGGCTGCATACGTGACAGGAGAGCCAAGACTACACTGCTGAAGAGGCACTGCTGAAGAGGCAACATGATTTCTCAGCTGTGTTTGCACCCAGAAAGAGCCTCTAAGACAACTTACAAACAGCAAGACACGGAGGAGGAGATATCACTGAACACCTGAGCCAATGATCCAGAGATAATGGACTCCCCTTTGCTGGATGTGTTCAAACGGTCTCCCATCCATCCAGGGTTCCTACACGGAGGACATTGGGTTTGGCGCATACACAATCCCTTCCTGCTGTAGGATTCTCTAAAAAAAGTAGGGGGAGCATGCATAGCATCGCTTCTGGAACACTTCCCGATCCTTTTATGGAAAGTGCCTGATGCTCGTATGCACGCACAGGGAACACAGGATGGGCTGTGCATGCCCTCTCTGGGTCGCGTTGCCAGGAAGGAACGGGGAGCTGCTGCCCAACCGCCTCTCCCATAGGCACAGGTTGGGGAATATTTCTGGATTGTTTTCTCTGCAGCCCATTTTCCAAACTTCTCCCCAAAAACTGAATTGTATCCCATTCCGGAGAAGTATCCTGACGGACAGACAGACAGGGCCCCAGCCTCTCTGCCTCATTTCTTTCCATCATGCCCGGTGTTCAGTCCCATGTGTGCGCCAGTAGGGTGCAGCAGCATTACTGAGGGGATTGTGGGGTCCAGGGAAGGCACGCACAAAGGGACTCCTGGCATCCCTGATCAGACAGCATCCCTCCGTGTGTGCTTTGCGAGCCTCAGACGAAGGATCCCTCTCCCAGCCTCCAACTGAGCCTCCTTAGAGAGGCTCCTGCAGGATCAGAGAGGAACGGAGGCCAAGGAGTGCATGAAGAACGCAGCGTGCCATTCGAGGCCCCCCAGAAGAGACCCTGGGAAACAGAGGGCAGAGGTCTCCCAGCCGTGCAGTGTCTCCAGCAGCTGGGAACTAGCTGCACGGCCAAGACTGACTGAGTGCCCAGGGTTCAGAAGCCACCCTACCCTGAGAAGGGTTTCTTGCATAAAAATAAAAACCAGGTGTTGCTGATTTTACTCCATGTAGAAAAGGCTTTTTCCTCAGAAGTTTTTTTGGGAGGGAAGGGGAAGGCTTTATTTAAAAGCTTCAGCAGCACAGGCCCAGGCCCAGCAAGTGTGAGAAAGAGAGGAGACAGTGCCCACTTGCGGGACTCACACAGAGATCAGCTTGCTGGGGCACAGAGCAAAAAAACTGTCAGCCAGCCAGAACCAGGCAAAGACCCGCATGCCCCAGCATCTTCTTTCTTGACAGGTTCCTGAAGTTTGGGGCAGCCTGAGCTTGCGCCAGGTCATGATGGGACAAAGACAGATCTTACTGAGTCGAGCACGCTGCCTGCCCGACGGAGTCAGGAGGAAGGCAGGCCGGCCTGTCTGTCTGCCTGCCGCAAGTGACCAGAGATGCTGCTCTGGGAAGCCGCTCAGGGCTGCTGGGGGCCAGGGGCTAGTGCTGGATGGGAGGCACTGGATACAGGCAGGCTCTGAAGGGCAGACTTGCAGATGGTCCCATAGGACTGGGAGTAGCTGCCCAGGTGGGCCTTGGGGTCGCCAGCTACTCCAACATTTGCTGTAGCCTGGAACATTTTTTTGCACGGCTTCAGACAGAAATGGGCTTCCCTGCCGTGGGATTCGGGGTTCCGTGGATTCTGCAAAGAACAGAGAGCAGTGGAAGGGGCAGGAACAGAAACTCAGGGAGTGATTCGAGGGGGAGGTTGAGGCAGGTGTGTTTTGAGGGGTGTCCCCTCTCAAAAGGCAGACAAGCAGAAGAGCAGGGAAGGAACACTGTGGTATTCAGCAGAATTATATCCTGCCTTTCCTTCAGCAGCTCAAGGTGGGTACGTGACACCCTCCTCCCACTGATCCCACACAACCACCGCACTGGGGGAGTGTGTTTCCACCCCAAGTCTACCCGCCCACCCCTTTGCCTTCTCTGGCCAGGAAAGCCGATGCACACCACAGCCCAAGCTATGCTGTCCAGCCGAACCCTAAGTCCAGCTTCACTCACCAGCCCAGTGGCAGCCTTGCTGGGAACGGTCCCCTTTCTCATCAGATGCTGGTTGAGGGCCGCTTCCTGGGCCTGACTGAGCAAGGAAAGAGGCTTGAAGGGCGATGCGGCCTGGCTTGCTCCCCCGGGCCCCTTCGGCACCTGCTGAGGCAAACCACAGAGACTGACCTTGTGCTGCACCCGGAATGGGGCTTCTTGATTAATCCACTCTCCGCTTCGGTGCATGACTTTGAACCACAAATCACATGACTCCCCCGAAGTTACCCAGGTTAAAGCTACCCAAACGCAGCCACGCCAGAACAGGGCGGAGAGGGAGAGGGAGGGAGAGGGAGAGGTACGGCCAAGCGAAAAAGCCTCAGCAGACCAAGTAGAACTCTTTGCGTTGCCAGAGAATCCACCCAATGCCAGAAACACCTGGAAGCTGATACATGGCACGCAGGGGTCCTTTTGCACTCAGGCAGGGAAGGAACTGGGGACTCCTTCAAGGGAACGCCGCAGGGCGTTCAATGCATTTTATGTACACGGCCACCGGGTCATCGTCTGCATCGTTATTCTGTGACTCAGAACAGTTTCATTACCTTCTACTTCAAAGGGGGTGGTGTGCAACCCAAGAGGAAGGGAGGACAGAGGGGCACACGAGTGGCTTGCATGACTATCCCAGAGAGGGGCTTCTGGGCTGCAGTGTGTAGGAAGTGCTGGGTCCCCTTCTCGGAAGCCCATGCGAGCATTTGCTACAAGCTGAGATCCCTTGTTGAACAGAAAAAGAGTCAAGCTTGGCAAAGGTATGAAAAAGGAAGGAGCACTCTGGAACGAAGATGGGAGAGAGCCAGGATCTAGCCCTAGCCCTAACAGGGAGCTGGCGCAGCAACTGAAAATGAGTTCACTTTGCCCAGCACCCTTATTCAAGGGCTGGCTGGCTCCTGCTGTACCACTGATGCTCGCAGTCACAGAAGGTGGTGGGGCATCCCTGAGACCAGCAAGCTGTAGGGTTGAGCCAAGGCAGAGCGACTCACATCACAAAGACCAAATGTGCCTGCTGCTCTCCGGTGCTGCAAAAGTCGTGAGGCAGATGGACCCATTGCCATGTTGCCAGGAGGCAGGAGATCTTCAGAAAGGGAAAAAACATGAAAAAGAGAGAGATGGGCAAATCACAGACAGGAATAACTAACCTGAGGCACCAGGGCTCCACCGGTGCAGCTCCTAGAGCACTTACGAAGTTGCCAATAAATTGGAATTATTACGTGCCAGAGGGAACAATAATTACGTATATGAACAATGCTATTAAATGTATTTAACGTTAACTGAAGTTAAATTAAATCAGATAGTATTTGTCCTGTCTTCGCCTATTTCTTGCAGGAAAATTCTTGGGGTGCCCCATCGAGGCGTAGATTGAAAAAAGTGTACACCCTTGATTTAAAATATTCAAAGGCTGCTAAAAATTTCAATACAGGGAGTCCTCACTGACCGACCGCAATTGGGACTGGCAACTCCATCGCTAAGCAATGCAGTCATAAAGTGAAATGTCACACGACCATGCCGACTTACAATGTCAGTTCCGGTTGCGGTCGTTAGCCAAATCACCCATGGTCGTTAAATGCAACATCAGGTGACCACAGCTTGTGACTTCCCCATTGAGTTTGCTTGTCCAAAGCCAGCTATGAATGCGATCACGTGACTGCAGGACGCTGCAATCGTCATAAATGTACGCTGGTTGCCAAGCACCTGAATCACAATCACATGACCACAGGGACGCTGTGACAGCTGCAACTTTGAGAACCAGTTGTAAATCTCCTTTTCCAGCACTGTTATAACTTCAAACAGTAGCTGAACAAGCAGTTGGTAAGTGAGGACTACCTGTATTGTAATAAAGAATAATAAATCTAATTACAAAACTAGAAAATGAGGCAATATATACTTTCTAAAACATTTCTGCTCAATGTGATTAGTGCCTTGCCTGCATATGAAAGCATTTTTAAAAACTTACCCCATAGAAAATAAGGTGTTATAGGCAACATTTCGATGCTGTTAAAGTGCTGCACTCAATATGCCAGCAAGTTTGGAAAACGCAACAGTGGCCATGGGATTGGAAAAGGTCAGTTTACGTTCCAATTCCAAAGAAGGGCAATGCCAAAGAATGCTCAAACTATCGCACAATTGCGCTCATTTCACATGCTAGCAAGGTTATGCTCAAAATCCTACAAGCTAGGCTTCAGCAGTACGTGAACCGAGAACTACCGGATGTACAAGCTGGGTTTCGAAGAGGCAGAGGAACTAGAGATCAAATTGCCAACGTTTGCTGGATCATGGAGAAAGCACGAGAGTTCCAGAAAAGCATCTACTTCTGCTTCATTGACTATGCAAAAGCCTTTGATTGTGTGGATCACAACAAACTGTGGCAAATTCTTAAAGAGATGGGGATACCAGACCACCTTACCTGTCTCCTGAGAAATCTGTATGCGGGCCAAGAAGCAACAGTGAGAACCGGACATGGAACAACCGATTGGTTCAAAATAGGGAAAGGAGTACGACAAGGCTGTATACTGTCACCCTGCTTATTTAACCTATATGCAGAGTACATCATGAGAAATGCCAGGCTGGAAGAATCACAAGCCGGAATTAAGATTGCAGGGAGAAATATCAACAACCTCAGATATGCAGACGATACCACCCTAATGGCAGAAAGTGAAGAAGAACTAAAGAGCCTCTTGATGAGGGTGAAAGGAGAGAGTGCGAAAGCTGGCTTGAAACTCAACATTAAAAAAACTAAGATCATGGCATCTGGACCCATCAATCCCTGGCAAATAGAAGGGGTAGAAATGGAAGCAGTAACAGACTTCATTTATTTGGGCTCCAAGATCACCGCAGACGGAGACTGCAGCCATGAAATTAAGAGACGCTTGCTCCTTGGGAGGAAAGCTATGGCAAACCTAGATAGCATATTAAAAAGCAGAGACGTCACCTTGCCGACAAAGATCCGCATAGTCAAAGCTGTGGTTTTTCCAGTAGCAATGTATGGCTGTGAGAGCTGGACCATAAAGAAGGCTGAACGCCGAAGAATTGATGCCTTTGAACTGTGGTGCTGGAGAAGACTCTTAAGAGTCCTCTGGACTGCTAGGAGGTCAAACCAGTCAATCTTAAAGGAAATCAACTCTGATTGCTCATTGGAAGGATTGATAATGAAGCTCAAGCTCAGATACTTTGGTCACCTAATGCGAAGAGAGGACTCTTTGGAAAAGACCCTGATGCTGGGAAAGATGGAAGGCAAAAGGAGAAGAGGACGGCAGAGGATGAGATGGCTAGATAGCATCACTGAAGCAATGAGCATGAAATTGAGCAAACTCAGGGAGGCAGTGAAAGATAGGAAGGCCTGGCGCAATATGGTTCATGGGGTCACAAAGAGTCGGACACGACTTAACGACTAAACAACAACAGGCAACATTTCACAATGAAAAACCTTTGCATGGCCATATAAAATATATTCCTGTGACTGATGGGACTGGGAACAATATCGTATTCATGTGTGCAAACAGTTAATTCAGCAAAAAACAAAGAAGTATACAAATATGAACATGAAACTATGATTGAGCTTCACAACATCTACCCATTCTTACCACTGTTTTGTATAAAAACCAAAGGCTAATTGAGTTCAACTGAAATGCACTGTATTATTCTTAGTCAGAGTGATTGTTCCCTTTCAAAGTCCAGTTGCTGCCTGCAGTCCTGCTTTAGGAGAATCCAGGACAGAGAGTCGCTTTTTCTTGGTCATGGAGCCTCCTTCTTCCTCCTGGAGCAACTCTTGCAACCAAAACAGGGAGCAGTTTGACCAGGAGGTGATCTAGAAAGGCAGAATTGCACCAGGGAATCCTAGGCCCAGTCCGTGGTTTGTCCCCAGCTGTGTCTCCCTTGATATCGTGCTTCTTTTGAATGCTGATTGAGTACAATTTGGAACAGAAAAAAGTACTTATGCCTCGTGCTTCCTTCACACTGTAAGTAAAAATATGGAAGGACACTGAATTTGACCAAACCTAACAGTGCATCCATGTTTGAGAAGAGAATAACCTTCAAATACGCTCACCATGAGTGTTTCCTACATGATTAATGATCAGCTTAAAGAAAAGTCATACTAGAGTGATCCGCTTGTCTGCAAAGGAGAATGAACGGAAAGACCTTCCATTCCAGACCAGCATTAGTGTACCGAAAGGGGGCAGAGAATGCTGGGAGGACATGAGAAATGAAATGGCCAAACTGCTTGTTCTGATGGGTGAAGCTATTGTGGAAGACTGGTATCTGAAGATAATCCTGGGACCAGAAGAAAACAGTTTTTCTCAACGTCTCCTTCTAAACAGAGAGGGAAATTGTAATAATGTCCCAATTTGGATTACAGGTAGTCCTCGCATACTGACTGCCACATATAGCGACCATTTGAAGTTACCATGGTGCTAAAAAAATAACTTTGTGACCAATCCTTGCATTTACGACTGTCGCAGCATCCCACAGTCATGTGATCATCATTTGCATACTTCACAACTGGCTTGCAATAAGCAGAGTTAATACAGAAGGCAGAAGTAAAATTGTAAGTTGTGGTGATGTGATTTTTTGCTTAGTGGCTGTGTCACTTCGTTTAACCACCAAAGGGGAAGTAAGGTCATAAGTCCATCACAGATTTTCTGCTTAGCGACTATGCTGCTTAGCAACTGAGTTGCCAGTCCCAATTGTGGTCACTAAGCAAAAACTACCCGTAACTGGAAATTGCAGTCAGTCCAGTATATTCTTCTGCTGACTAGTATAAGAAGAGGGAAAGGAAACGGGTAGTTCATTTATCTCCTCATTCAACTTTCTCTCAAACGGAGTCCAGTTCCAACATCTTCTCACCAGCTTTTATCCTGATATCTGTGGAGCTCGACTGGCCACAAGCTCTTCTTACACTTGCACCTAGGAGACTCTGCTGTTTTCAACATTCTTGAATAGGAACAGTTAGGCAGGAAATCCAGGGAAAAAGGTCTGATTTTTCCTAATGTGAGTGACCAATTGCTAAGGAGAGAAAAGTAACTCATAACAAGTTGTGTCTTGCTCGAGCAAGGCATGAGCGGGGACTGGAGAAAAGGGTGGGAACCACAGTTCTTAAAAGGGAGAACGAGCCAGAGGTATTCGCGCTCCAGCTCAAATTGTTTCCCCAATGCAGCTAGCTGAGCGTGAAGCTCAAAGACATGCTTCATCAAGAGGCTCTATTGCAGTTCTGCTCCGTGGTGGCTCTGCAGTGGAGTCACCGGAGGGCAGGAGTGATTCTGTGGCCCATCCTTCCAGAGGCAAACTGCATCCCCCCAAGCATCACAGGAGTAGGGGCCCTATATGGAGAGGGTGTGTGAATGGATGGATGAAGTCTGGGGAGGCTGAACATTCCCGTTTGTCACTTCGAACTGATCTTCTCTGCTCACTTTCTCCAGCGCTAACCTACACAAGCCTCCCTAGAAGGGAAAGACAATGGGGCACATTCCTAGTTGCTCCAGGTTAGGACAGAGAGGCCTCCTGGTTTGCCCCACTGAAAAAACAGTATGATCAGTAGTGGATATCTCTGTGTAGTTTACGTGGAGCAGAAGAGCATGTGACAGCCTGCATTACAGCATTTTATCAGGGATATAGTGAATCCTGCCGTGTGCAGGGGGTTGGACCTGATGACCTCTTAGGTCCCTTCCAACCCTATGATTCTGATTCTGTGACCTGACCCAATCAGAGGTATCTGTGCTTCTATTTAAGCACAGATAATATTCACAGATAATGAATACTGGTTTTAGTTACACATGTTTAATAATTGAGTTTTGGTTAAAAGTTATGTTCTGAAGATTTCAGGATATGCTCTTTAGTAACAAAGCAAATAGAAGGGGTAGAAATGGAAGCAGTAACAGACTTCATTTATTTGGGCTCGAAGATCACCGCAGATGGAGACTGCAGCCATGAAATTAAGAGACGCTTGCTCCTTGGGAGGAAAGCTATGGCAAACCTAGATAGCATATTAAAAAGCAGAGACGTCACCTTGCCGACAAAGATCCGCATAGTCAAAGCTATGGTTTTTCCAGTAGTAATGTATGGCTGTGAGAGCTGGACCATAAAGAAGGCTGAACGCCGAAGAATTGATGCCTTTGAACTGTGGTGCTGGAGAAGACTCTTAAAAGTCCCCTGGACTGCTAGGAGGTCAAACCAGTCAATCTTAAAGGAAATCAACTCTGATTGCTCATTGGAAGGATTGATAATGAAGCTCAAGCTCAGATACTTTGGTCACCTAATGCGAAGAGAGGACTCTTTGGAAAAGACCCTGATGCTGGGAAAGATAGAAGGCAAAAGGAGAAGAGGACGGCAGAGGATGAGATGGTTAGATAGCATCACTGAAGCAATGAGCATGAAACTGAGCAAACTCAGGGAGGCAGTGAAGGACAGGAAGGCCTGGCGCAATATGGTTCATGGGGTCACGAAGAGTCGGACACGACTTAACGACTGAACAACAACAACAATAGTGATAATGCCCCCATTCTGAAGCCAGAATCTTCATCTCTTCCTGGTACTGTGTGTTCTATTCAAAGTTTTTAGAAAAAGTTACATTACATCTGCTATCAGAAGCCATCCTTCTGGGAGACCAAAGATGAACGCAGCTCAAAATAGGTACAGAACCAGTGAGGAAACACCTAGCTGCTTGGAACAAATTGAAGTCTCCAGGACTGGATGATTATATCCCAGGAGACTAAAGGAATTGGCGGATGTGAGAACCAATGTTGCCCTCTTTGAGAACCAATGCTGTTCCATCTCCAACCATGGACCTCTCAGCTTGACATCAGTCCTTGGGGAAATCATTACTGAGATTGTCAAGCAGTGGGTTAGTAAGCACTTACAAACAAGCTGATCATTAGAAGCAAGCATAGGTTTGTTCAAACAAATCATGCCAGACCAATCTTCCTGCCTTTTTTGACAATGTGACTAGATTAGTAGACCAAGAAAAAGCTGTGAATGTAGCATACTGAGATTTCAGTAACATTGGCTAGCTTCCTTCTTGACAAGGTGGAACAGCGTGGGATGGATGGTCCCACTACCAGATGGATTCACAGTTGGTTGAACTATCATACCCAATGCACAGTCTTTTGGGTCTGTGTCTACATGGAGGAAGGCACATGGTGGAGTAACTCAGGATACTGTCCTGCTTCAGTGCTCTTCAGTCAGTCATAACTGACTTAGATGAAGAAATAGAAGGGATGGTCATCAAATATGCAGACTTTGGGTCGCTAGCAGGGTTCAAAGTAAACATACAAAAAACAATGGTTTTAACTAAAAATATGGATTTTCATCAACAGAAGAAACTGAATGAACTAACTGGATTTACAATAGAGAAAAAAATAAAATATTTGGGAGTATATTTGACATCAAAGAATGTTGGTTTATTTCAGAATAATTATGTTCCACTCTGGACAGATATTAAAAAAGATTTAGACTGATGGGAAAGTTACAATTGTCATTACTAGGAAGAATATTGGTGATTAAAATGAATATTTTGCTGCGAATTCTATACCTTTTCCAGACAATTCCAATATTGACTTCAGAAGCACCCTTTAAACAATGGCAACGTGACATTTCTAAGTTTATATGACAAGGGAAAAAAACCAAGAATAAAATATAAAGTTTTACAAGATGTGAAAGAAAGAGGTGGTTTGGGTCTTCCCGATTTGAAATTGTACTATGTAGCTTGCTGTTTAGTATGGCTTAAAGAATGGATTACCTTGAGAAATGAAAAATTATTAAACTTGGAAGGTTATAATTTGAGATTTGGATGGCACAGATATTTGTGGTATGATAAAGTTAAAGTTAATGTGGACTTTAAAAATCGCTATATCAGAAGATCTCTATTAAAAGTTTGGACTAAATGCAGACCACTTTTATGCCCTAAGATGCCAATGTGGACCTCTACACAAGAAACCTTCTATAGAATTGAAACAAGAGATAAAAATAAATGGATGAGATACAAAGACTTATTAGAAAAAGAACAAGGAGAATATAAAATCAAATCAAAAGAGCAATTGGTTTTAGAAGGATATACTTTTCAATGGCTTTCTTATATGCAATATAAAGAAAAATTTAAAATTGATAAAAAAGAATTTGGATTTGAACAGAATAAATCGGAATTTGAAATTCAGTTATGTGAAACAGATGAACACTTAATAGCAAATATGTATAAATTATTGTTGAGAGAAGAAATGGTTGAAGAACAAGTTAAAGAATGCATGATTAAATGGGCAAAAAATATAGGACATAATATACATATGCAGCAATGGGAAAATATGTGGTCTAAAGGATTAAAATTTACTTTATGTTATAATTTGAAAGAAAATTTTTATAAAATTTTGTATTGATGGTATATGACACCCCAAAGACTATGAAAGATGTATGGGACAATTTCCAACGTTTGTTGGAAATGTAACCAACAAGAGGGGTCATTTTACCATATGTGGTGGACATGTAAAATTGCAAAGAAATTTTGGATTCAAATACAAACCTTGATGCAGAGCAAACTACAAATACAGATTTCATTTAAACCAGAACTATTCCTGTTGGGGATAATGGATTTTCAAATAGGAAAACATCTTATTAGAATTACTTAATACATGATTACCGCAGCAAGACTTCTTTATGCACAATTTTGGAAAACCCAGACACTACCAACAATACAAGAATGGTTGTTAAAACTGATGGAAATGGCAGAAAATGATAAACTGACTTGCTTATTAGAAGAAAACTCAAATAACTATTACCTTAAAGAATGGAAACCATTGATGGAGTATTTGCAAAATACAGGTGGGGTGAAGCTTACATGGGGATTTGAAGATTAGATTATAAATGTAATGGGATATGTTTTGACAAAGAATTATTCCTACTTAATGTATTAAAAACTAGCACTTATGGTAGTCTTATTATTCCTAAGACCAGACATAGATTGGAAGTTATCTATTTTTCATATCTGTTTTCTTTTTCTTTTACTTTATCTCACTTTTTCTTTTCCTTTTCTTTATAATTTGTATTTTCAATTTTCTTTTTCATTTCTAACTTTTAACTTTGTAACTTTAAAATTTCAATAAAATATAGTTAAAAAAAATATGCAGACAACACAAAGCTTGGGGGAATGGGACTGGGACTGCAAACACACACATGTTCCCACACACACGCAGTTCTGGTTATGTCCTATAAAGTCCTTCGTGGCACAGAGCCAGGTTACTTATGGGATCATCTATCTCCAATTGACTCTCCCATGACCTCTGCCAGGGAGACATGCTTTGGATCCCTGCTATAGAACAGTGTCATCTGGTGGAGTCCAGGAGGCATGCCTTCGCTGTGGCAACATCTGCCCTTTGGAATAGCATACTCCGTGAGACTGGGGTCTCAGGGTGGCCCTGGTCCTGCTGGCCTTCCATAAGGCCTTGAAGATCTGTGGTACTTTCCTTCATGTTGTTTTATCTTGTTGATTTATGTTCTCAGTTTTAATAACTATGTTAGCTACCCAGATTCCCAATTAGCAAATTGGGCAGCCATATAAAAATAAGTAAATAAAATAATAATAAAAATATCCCAAAAAGGTAGCTATCCAGCACCGGTGTGATATAGTGACTAGGATGACTGGAAAAACCCCAGTTTAAGTCCCACCTCACCAGAGAAGATTACTGGGTGATTCTCTCTCAGCCCAATCAATAGAGTTCTTGCAGGGATTAACTAGAGGAGAGAATGCTATGCACTGTCTTCAGCTTCTGAAGGAAAGGCAGGATAGAAACCTAAAATGTTTTTTTAAAAAAATCTGAAAACCTTCAGTAGACAGAGTCCGTCCCTGTTCCAGGCTAACTGTTCCCTTGCTTCATAGCTCTTCCTGGCAGGAAACCCCATATTCAGTTTGAATCTACTTTCATTTCAGCCCATGTCCTGCCTTCAGTTTCAGCAGAGAACAGCCTCTGAGATATTTAGAGACCATTTCTAGACTTTGAATTTCCTCTTCTGCAAGCTCAACATGCCCAGCTCTTTCAGCCATTCCTCTGTGGCTTGGTTTCTGCCATCCCAACTTGCCTATACCTGCCAGTATGGATTTGATATTTCCTATCCAGATTTGGTGGGGTGGGGGAGGGGTGTCTTAGACCTGTCTTTGTTGAACATCATCCTGCTGGACCTGGCCCCATGTTCAAGTTGGTCATGGCCATTTTGAATTACAATTTTGACCTCCCAGTTTGCAGATTGGGTCACCTCCAAATTCAAGAAGCATACCTTCCAGGCTATTTATAAAGACAATGAATAGGAGGAGGTCAAGCACAGAGTCCTGGAGTCCCTGTATGGTACTGACGCAGAGCAGTTTGCAACCACTCTTTGGGCACAGTTATTCAATTAGTTGCAAATCACAAAGAGATATATCATTCATATATCTCGCCTATCCTCAAGGAATACACAAGGACCAAGATGCTACAGGTATACTACATCCAGAGCCTTTCTTTAGGCTACCAACCCTGTGACTCTGTCATGGACATAAGGTGAATCAGACACCATCTGTTCTTGCGAAACCCATGCTGGCTCTTGGTCCCTAACCCCAACCCTAACCCTAACCTTAACCCTAACTCAGTGGCTATGTTATCTCCCAGGCCTTCCCTTTTCTGAATATTGGGAAGAGGTTTCTTCTTCTCCAGCCTTCTGGCACGAGAACAGTTCAGGCACGAGAACAGAAAATAGGAATTTTCAAAGATACAGTGTTTCTGAGGTCCCTTCTGCCAGCTTCTTCAGCATCCTGGAATGTAATTCATCTAGCCATGGAAACTTGCATTCATTTGTGGCAGGAAGGCAGATTCTTGCCATATTTCACTATACCTTTAACACTTTCGATAGGAGAATGCACTTACTTTGGGCAGCTGCATTAACCATAGGACTGCAGACTGTGGAGCTGAACTTCGGCTTTGGGCAAGCGTTTCTTGCCTCATTCACTCTTCGCTGGGAAGCCGCCACAACTCCCCAAAGCGGAGGAGACCCATGCGATGGAAGAGGCTGTGTCTCTCCCTGCATCAGACAGTGGGCTTTGAGAGGGGAACTGGCATCTGTGGAACCAGACTGCTCTCTTTGAAGGTGCTGCTTCTGAGCTTGGTTGCTGGCCTTCCATTCCAAGATCAGCTGAGGAAAGAAGGGAGGGACGGAGGGAAAGAAAGAACTGGTTGAATTTCAAAAATTGCTTTTGTGGCCAAAGGAGCCAAGATAACAGGACAGGGAGGACTAAAACTGTATTTGCAGTGGAAATTCTAAAGAGGACGGAGAAGGGGCAGGGGAGAGAGCCTTTTTAAGCAGGATCCAGCCAGGGAGGAAAAACTTTAGCAATAACTATGGATGGTCTCCCAGCCTCATGCATCCCAAGTCTTCCTTCCAGCCCTTTGAGAATCCTCCCAGACCCCTCTCTTTTGTGCAGCTCTGTGAAAGACAGGAAGGGCTGGAGCCTTGCCTCCACCTGATCTTTATGGACCATTCCCATCTGCCTCTGTGGCATCACAAGGACTGGCTCCTGTTCTGATGCAGCCACAGGAACTGCATCATTTCCTTCAGCAACAGAGCAGGTAAAAGAGCTATTTGTTACGGGCATTTTGTAGTGACTTATGACCCTACACTAACTGGCTTTCCCAAATTTCAGGCAGAGGGAGCTCTTTCTCATTAAGACTTAATTGGATGACACCATTGGTATGTAAAGCAGATACTCTCCCACCAAACCCTGCCACACAATCCCACTTTAGAGAGAGACCAAACTCGGGGGGGGGGGGGGCAAGGAAGGGAAAAGCACAGAGGCTAAGACAAAATAGGGGATGTGGAAACAAATCCCAAAGGGTGACATGGCTGTAACTTTGCTCAGCCAGCCAGCCCTCCAACTAGACTTTAGGTTTCCAAGCTAGAGGCAATGCTGCACACAGGGAGGTTTCAGCCAATGGAAAATACTGGCAGTAAAATGATGTACAGCAGCCAAGGGGGGCACAGGGCTCCAGTGCTGCATTGGCTCACTCTTGCTTTCTAAACTCAAGAAACCAGCACAGGAGACATCTTAGAGAAGGGAAAGATATTCAAAGGCAGCCACTGAACATCTCTGAAATATCCAGAGTACAGCTGGTCACAAAAGCAAATGGGTGGATTGCTTCCCAGAATCCCCCCATCCACCCCACCTCCAAAAAGCCTCCACTATTCTGATTTTCCATGGAGTCTCTCTAGGGCCAGAAACATTACTGGAAATAAAGATAATTCTCAATATGGACACTCAGCTTTGCATCATGACCATTCATATTATTTTCTGAATCTTAAAAAAAAAATTAAGTGAGATGGAGCACAGAAAGTTGATTGCAATGAAGGAGGTACCTACAGGCCCAATATTGCTTACCCCTGCCTGATAAGAGTTTCCAGTGGCCTGGACTTAGCATACCTTGGAGCTGACTCCATTCTCCACAGGTCACTTAAGTATTAAATCAGACCTACAAAGGGGCACTTAGATGTTTGCTTTGCCCTGGAGATCCACAAAAACAGAGCTGTGCATCTCCTGAAAGTAGTGAAAGATGGTTTCATCCTTTGGAAACCAAGAAAGGATGTAATTAGAAGCACATTATAGGTAGTCCTTGTTTGGTGACCACTCGTTCAGCAACTGTTCAAAATTACAATGGTGCTGAACAAGGGAACTTATGACCATTTCTCATAGTTGTGGCCATCGCAGGGTCTCCGTGGTCACGTGATCGCAATCTGGATGCTTGGCAGCCGGCTCACAATTATGACAGTCGCAACATTCCGCGGTCATGAGATTACCATTTGTGACCTTCACTGCCAGCTTCCAACAAGGAAAGTCAATAGGGAAGACAGCAGGAGGTCACAAATGGCGATCTCGTAACTGGGGGACTGCACAGGATTCACCTAATGAAGGCAACTGGAACTGCCACAACTAGTGTGGTAAGTCGGTGCAATCATGTGACATTGCACTTTGCAACCATGCGCTTAGCAACAGAGTTGCCAGTCCCGATTACCATAGTTAAGTAAGGACTACCTGTATATCCATGCCAAATCCATGCTAGTTAATATCTATACAAAACCAAAGGGAAAGGTCATCCATCAGTTTTGGGTAAAGTATTATTGTTACTCCGAAGTTAAACTATATATTGCCACCTTTGCTCAGGCCAGAGATCCTGGGGATATCTTGGCCCAGTATCTGGAGAATGTTGGGGACCAGAAGGGGAGAAACAAGGTCAGATTAAACTCTAATAAAATGGAGTTAATGTTTGTCCATTAACTTTTAGCCTTTTGAGAACTCTGATTCAAGAACTGAGTCCTAAACAGGGGCAGATCTATGACTTGGGGAATCCTCCTGGTCTCACGGCTCCTGCTTGAATGGCTTTTGTCCATCATTGGCTGGTACACTAATTATGGCCCTACTCATGACCTTTTCACTGCATGCTTGGATGATTGCAACATGCTGCATGTGGGGCTAACTTTGAAGACAACTCAGGACCCACAATGGGTACAGGCTGCTAGCTGGGGAAATCTGCTATTATCAGATAATAACCATTTTACAGTTGCTGCCCTGGTTACCAGTAGGCTTCCAGGCCCAATTCAAAGTGTTGGTTATTCTCTAGAAAGCCCTATACAACATAACACCACAATACGTCAGGGATCACCTTACACAATAGGGTTCTGTGAGGACACCTAGGAAGATCTGGTCAACATTCCACCTTTGTGAGAGGTGTGTGGACTACAAGACAGACATTCTCTCTGGTGGTCCCTATTTTATGGAACACACTGCCCCCAGAAGTGCACTAAGATCTTTCACTCCTGGCATTCAAGGAAGCACTGGTGTTTGACAGCTAACTGATGAGCACTAGATGACCATTCTTCATGGTTTTTGCTATATTTTAATGACTGGAATACCTATTTTATGTTCATGTTTTATTGTATGGCATCCAGAATCCTTTGATGGGACAGTGTAAAAATGGCTATAAATAAAAACAAATAAACAAATGTTCTTGGATGAACAGGAAAAGCAGTAAATACAGAGGAAGTCAGGTTTGTGTTAAGTAAGACTGGGTAGCCTATGGCCCACACGGGGATCGCCAAAGCTTCCTAGGATAAACATGCTGAAATTAGAGGCAAAATTACCATTTCCAGCAGCATGATTTCTTGGGGCCTTTTTCCAACAATTTAAGTTGTAAAATATGCATTATGTCTCTAGTGAGGAAGATAGAGAAGCCTGGCCCCATTACACAATCAGCATTACTGGCCATTGGGGGAAAAAAACCATTTAAAGACCAATTTAAAAAATAAATAAAAATGCAGCCCCCCAAGGAAAAAAGTCATCTGCCCCTCACAGAACGCTAGTTCTGGAAGGAGCCATTTAGGCCATGCATTCCAACTTCCTGCTCAAAGCCAAACACATCAGAATCCAAGCATCCCCCACACATAGTGGTCTAGGGTCTCCATGAACACTTCTGCTGAAGGGGGACTGGCCAACTCTCAAAACTCCTGCCTCTACTGCCAAACCACTCTGGCTGCTAGGAAGCCTTTCCTACAGTTTGCCTGGAATCTGTCTTCCTGCATTTTGGAATATTGCCATGCCAGGCATGCCTTGTCCTATATACCAGGCCCTTGCCACATGATTCCTAAGTGAAGAACTTGATTGATTTGTGTTAAGCTTTTCTTTTTTTCAACCACTTCTTTAACTAACAGGTCCATTCTAAATTTTGTTTCTGACTTCAATGGTATTAGCTATCTCACCCATTCTCTGTCGTCTGAAAACCTGATAAGTACACCCTCTGTTCCGCTCATCCAGGCTTTGTTATTAAAATACTAAACTCGTAACACTTCTCTTGACCAATTCACTGAACACTCTCTGAAACACCGAACTGGGATGTCATCGAACTCTCATTGCAATAACTCACTAATCAGAATGCCTTGACATATTTCACAAAAAGCTTTGCCAAAATCACGGCAATACTGTGTCCACAATACTCCTATGATATACTGCGATAAAGGGAGGTAAAGTTAGCTTGACACGTTCAAGCTGACCCTGCACTATTTCCAAGATCTCAAAAACTAATTGTGATGAACAACTGTCCAGAATGTTCTCCGTTATGTCAGATGGAGTAAGTCCATGGATTCTCCTTTCCCCCTCTTTTGGAAGAACAGGACACGTGCCATCTCTCAGCCCTCTGGGCCATTAAGGATCCTTCCAAGGTTACGACTACAGGCCCCTCGGATCCATTCTGTGCTCGCAGCAGGGCATTACCTCATAAACTCGATTGCGATACTCAGCCACCGACAGCTGCACATCATCAGCAAGAGGAAGGGTCACACTGTAGTCTAGAGCAGGCTCTTTGGCAGCACAGTGGAACCTACAGAGAGACAGCCTGGTGAACACAAAGCTAACCAAAGGAGGCTGAAACAGGCACAGACATAGCTTTGCACACTGATCTCGCGGCACAGGAGAGACAGGATGGCTGCACCCAAACTCCATGGAGCTTTCACCTTTGCACATAGGGATGCTCCAGAGCCTCCTCTGCCGTTATCCGCTTCTCAGGGTTAAACACCAAGAGCTGTTTCAGAAGGTCCAGGGCCTGGGGAGGGGTGGAGGCAGGCAAAAGTTCCTCCAGGGTCAGCTGGGGCCTGCAGTCAGACAAAAAACATGCTGCGGTTCCAATCCACAGAGCACTCCCAGCCAGCCTTACCCGGTGCCCTTGCTAGGGTGAAAGGGTGAAACTTCTCTGGAACTGTGATCCATTCAGCAAAAGAAAACACTCACTGGCAGCTCGCACGGTTGATAACAGACACTCGGTAGACAGAATGGAAGGCCTCCAGATCTGCAAAGCAAAGCAAAGCAACAGATCGGGGTCTGTTGAGAGAAGGAAGAGCCCAGCTTCAGATAACAAAAAGTTACCAATTCTCTCCTTCCCTGATCTTTCAGGCATGTCACCGTGTAAGAGGGGGTGACTCCAGTAGGAGTTAGGCCAGAAGACTGCTCTCCCAAATGAGAAAACACCACAAAGGCCAGAGACCACCTCCTCCAGCTGGAATCACCCCCCTTGATCCCAGGGAAAATGCAATGATCACATACAACTGGGATGGAAGGGGGATGAGGTCAGTGGCCCTCCCTTGGCCAGGTTATGGAACAGCCTCCTAGTTGACCTCAGGGTGGCCTCTACAATGTTGGCCATGCCCCTTCTCAACCTTAACCTAACCCTAACCCTTCATCCAAAGCCTCTGAACTTTCCCCTCACCCTCCATGCAGGCAATTTAGCCAATGGCCACTCCTGCCATGCCCTCCAGGACCCAGCCTTCCTCCTCCTCCTATCAGGCCCTGGCAGGTTGAGGATGCCCCTGCTGTACTGCCCCTGGGAGGGGCCCCTCTACAAGTCATTCCCTGTTCTACTGGATCAAGGACAACCCGTTTGTCCATCGGTGCACTTGATCCTTGGACCTGGCTGCCTTCCCTTCCCACTTCAGTCTCTGCTTACTAGGTGAAAGCAGACACTCGCTTCTCCTGGTGGGCAATCAGCTGCTCTCAGGACAAGCCCTGACTTTACCATCAGCAGCTATTCAGCAGGCCACCTGTCCATCCACTCCTCAGAACACAGAACTTCTCAAGTCAGTCTTCTGTTAAAGCCCTTGATGGCTCATTCAGTAGGGGGTTTCCGTGGAACTCCCGTTGGCTTCCACCTCTCCCTTAAGAAGGTTCCCTCAGGGTCTCATCTGCAGGGACCACAGAGGAGGGCCTTCTCAGATTTTCCAGCAGGGCCTAGGGTCTGAGAGGACAACTTTCATGCCTCCTGCAGGGTGGAGAGTTTTACAGAATGGTTGTTGGCACTGCCTGGTATATTTGGGTAAAAACTACTTAGTTTTTAATTGGGTTACACTATTGGGTATGTACATCAGTCAGGTTAGGGCTTAAGTGGCATATAAATCCAGGAAATACAAATAAACAAACACCCCTGCAAACTTCTTTTGCCCTTTCATTTTTCCAGGGGGCACCTTGAAACAATGTTCAGTTCTGACCTGAAAGCCCTGGGCTTAGAGATTGACACCCACATCCTGGGGAGAGGCCAGGGCACAGCTCAGCACTTAGAGGCAGGTGCCACCTGAGTAGGGAAAGGCCAGTGGGAGGGCATGTCAAAAGGCAGGTTTGAAAAAGTGCTTTAACAGGCATCTTCAGGCAGCGGCTGGTCTATCCCCTTTCCTCTTCCATTTACTTCTCTAGAGATCCTAAACGGGACCTGCCACGCTGCTCTCTGCCTCCCTTACTGTTTCCTGCACTTCCCTGTTTGCGTGACGACATACCGAGCCACAAACTAGTCACGCTTGTCTGGTGGGCTGTGCAGAACAGAGTTGAAGCCTAGAAAACTGAGTTGAATAAGCTATGATTAAGTTGAACTGTGGGGGCATCCACTGTGTGGCTTTTTATGTGAGGCACTGTTATGCGACCCCTCTTCGTTTTCATTTCTGGATTTGGACTATGTCCAAATGACACCCCCACCCCCCAAGCAACCTGGGTTAGCTTCTGGGCACTCTATCGGACCCAGGGCTTCTCATGATCTCTGGACCCAGAAAGAAGGCTTACTTTGCTGTTAAGCTTCCTTTCTGGCTTTGGGACACAGACACAAGAGCCATTTCAAAATGAGGCTGGTCCACGCTGTCTCTGTGGCTGGGGGCAGAAAGGGAGTGCTAGGTTGTTCTCTACCCTGACTCTGGTGGTGCTGTCCACAATTTGGCCAATTTGGTGGCAATGTGTTTCCCGGACATTACCTTCCTGCTCCCCAAAACCCGGGAGGTGACAGAGGTGATTGGGTTGCTGATCTCCATGTGTCCTCTCAGTTCCCTAGACTGTCTGGCACTAGAATCCTGCACAAATCCTACACTTCGCAGGCAGTTGAACTAGATGACATCTGAGGTCCCTTCCAACCCTATGAATCACTTCCACTCTGACCCTGGATTCAGTTCCGCTTCAAGAAAGCAAATGCCTTTCTTCCCAGCAATATAGCCAGGGACCCAAAAAGTGAGTATCACTTCAGAAAGGGGAGAACCAGGGCATCTGTATGAGCCAGCCCAGTGAACCTTGGCTGAGGAAGAAGGTAGAGATAGTGATTCCTGCCAATGTATCTTATCAGGAGGACTAGAGTCAGTGCCAAGCTCCTCAAGAGTCCAACCCCCTGAGAGTTTTACAGTGTGAGATCTTCAGAAGCACCTGATTTTTAAGAAAGGAAAACATCAAACATGCCAGGACTATCATCTTTATTCCTGCTTTTGAAAGTATTCAAAAGCTCCCTGTCTGGGCACCAGCTGGACTCAGCAAGAGGAACAGCAAAATATCTTCTGGATCCACAAGGCATTTTAGGACACAAACCAGTAAGATTCTGGAGGAAGCCTTCAGCAAAGCAGGAAACAAAGTGATGGTGATTCAAAAATGCAGCTTTTTACAACCAGGAAGGGAGTTATACACAGCTCCACCTATCTGACACATCAGCTCTAGGTAGACACACACACAATTTGTTCTTCTTACCTTCTGCACTCGGGGGAGGAATAATACGTAGAATCTGCTCTATCTGGTTGACTGTGGATGTACCTGGGAACAAAGGCTTCCCAAGAAGCATTTCTCCCAAGATGCAGCCAATACTCCACATATCCACCCCCTTGGTGTAACTGCAAGAAAAGAAGAAAAGGCAGCTGAAATCAGGGTTAGCTAAAAAGCTAAAAATGTGGAGAATATAAACAGGCAACAGTCATCTAGAGCTGGGCATGGAAAGAGGCCAGTTTTTTTGTTACAGGCAATAAAAGAGGAATCACTAGATTTGTTTCCAAGAAGATCTAAACTGGGAAAACTGTTTCAACTGTTAGAGATCAACTGTTGGAAATGGCTTTGGTTTTGATATTACGATAAAGTTCCAGTACTAGTCATGCCATGTGATTTCATTAAGAAAGTGAACAAAGAAACTTTCGGAAGCTCATGATGAAATGTTATGTACAAGAATAATACTGAGGCTGAATCCAGCCACGGGCTCATGCAGTCCAAAAATCTGCATCACGTAGTGGTTGTGGAAGAACAGGGTTTTTTGGTCACAAATGGCAGTTTCTTTATATTAATTTTGAAGATAAATACCCACGCTTCAAAATCTTGCTGTCGTCACTTCAAAGTGATATGGTTACCTGATTTGCTTCCCCATTCCCAAAATGTTCCCCGCCACTCCAATTTGGCTCAAGGTTTGTGCAGCTCCCGTACACTTCGAGACCAGGTATGAAGGACTGTCCAATTTGACAATTTGGAAGAATAAAAGAGGATCTCCTTCCTGCAATTTGTCCATTAAATTGAGGTATCACTGTACAGATTCCCTCCTTTTCACTCTTTTTACTGTGTCCACTACTCACTGCCTTCTCTCTCTCTCTCTCTCTCTCTCTCTCTCATTCCCTTACGTTTCTGGTTGCCTTACTTAGAGGGAAGTGGCAGGTAACTTAATGTGCTTTAGCAGAATGGAAATGATTTTCCATTTGCTCCTAGTGGCCACCAGGAGAATCATTTTTGTAAACCACCCAGAGAGCTTTGGCTATTGGGCAGTTCAAATTTTTTAATGAACATGTAAGCAAAATAATTACTTTCAATTTCACCTATCACTGCCCAGCAGCTACTGCTGTCATCAGAGAGTAGTAAATTATCACAGAATCATACAGTTAGAAGTCCTCTAGTCCAACCCCCTGCCTAGGGCAGCAGTCTTCAGACCATTCCAGATAGGTGGCTGCCAACTCTTGCTTGTATGAGATAGGCATTACCTGGCTTGGCAGTGATACTTGTTGGAAGGATCTGGGCATCTTAAACATGAGCCCACAATGTGCTGAAGTTGCCAAAAGAGTCAGTGCAATCTTGGGCTGCATCAGCAGAGGTATAATGTTGAGATCATGGGAAGTGATATCTCCACCCTACGTTGCACTGATCAAAGTGCCTAACCCTAACCCTAAGCCATTAGTAGCCTTTAGTTATAAGCCATGGTTAGGGTGCACAACAGAACAAGGTAGAAGCCAGATAACAGCAGATAAGTTGCACAAAACAAAGTGCTGGCAGGAAAGGGAATAGGGGATAAGAAGCACAGGTACACAAGAATTAGAAACCAGTGATCTTTGTTCAAACTGCTGCCCCGTACAATTCCCAGAGAAAGAAGCAAGTTAGAAATAACTATGTATGATCAATTTCAAGGTGTTCTTGTCTTAATTCTATCATAGTTTGCTCCTAATAAGGCAATCAGGAAGATGACATATGTAAGTACTGTAGTTTGATAAAAGTGTGTGTTTGCATGTAATTTTTGTCTTCTTCTCTAACAGAACACCCGGTACCTACAGATTACTAACTTCAAAACATCTTCAGCTGTTGGTTGTATTACCTGTAATCCGGGATCAAGGGAGAGTTTTCCTGTAGTTCCGGTGTCACAGAGAGGATGCTGACACCTAGAGATCCAACCTGAATCAATCACACAGTGCTGCTGTCACTGCTGATTTTAGCAGACTCCCACTCCAGCAACTCCAGCATCTAACTCTGGCTGATGATGGTTCATTAGGGAGAAGACTGAACTTGGCAGAGAAGTCCTGTCCCATCATGCTCCAGGGTGTTGGAGGCATATCTCTCAAGACATTGAAAGCAGATACTGTTAGTAGTTGGCTCTTGACAGTCACCTGCACCAGGCAGCCCCTGCCCTAACCTCCTTTGGTATAAGGTGATCTGTGATGCTGGGTGCTAAGAGAGTGAACTATGAGAGCCGTTCCAAAGAGGTGTGCCCCTCCTCCCCCATAGTCCAGAGCTGGACATCTTGCTGAAATTAATAAGAAGGTGCTTCAGCGGGAAGTGAGTATAGCAGTGGATTGACATGCAAGACCCACAAGAACACCCAACAATTCCAGAGAGAGTGTCCCCCATGTGCATCAGCTGTAAATGCTACCTTTTGATAGGCAACTACAGGTGACAATGGGAGGAGGAGACAGAGAGTCATGCTGTTGCTTAGGAAGGAGACTCTGCAGTGGCTGCAGGAAAAAAAAGCAGAAACAAATTAACCAAAAGGAGCTTTGAAGTGTCTATCCCAGGGTCATTTTGACAAAGACAGACTGGTCTATTGAGGAAGGAAATTACAGAAGGGCACTGGAGAAATGGAGAGGAAGGTGTAGTATGTGGAAGAAGGAAAACTAATCCACCACACGGACTGTGCAATCATAAGGGTGCAGCAGAGAGCAAGAGAGCCCTCTAGGAGTCTTGCACGCTCCATGCACCCACGGAGGGCTGCGCTGCCCTTTCCCTCCCTGGCTTGTTCCAACGAGTGCTGTGAGCACTGCCATCCACAGAAATTAACTCAGCACAGAAAAACAAATTCCATGTCGTTCCAGAAACCAGTTGCTTTGGGTCTTGGAAATGGGCTTATTTGTTTTATAATGGCTACATGGTGATTCCTCCTGCTTTCCTTTGCTCTTCCTTGAATTTGGGGGCATCTGCTACAGTTCCTGTTAAAAAGATTGCTACCTTAAGATTTCCCACATATAGACCGGTGGCAATTTTTTGGGAAAGGTGGGGAAAGGATGTAGAGGACGAAGAAGTGGGAGAAGGTAGGCATACCAAAAGCAGAAAATAGGTGTTCAACCAAGTCCGGTCTTGTTTAAGAGAAAGAACGCGCGCACACACACACACACACACACACACTGCATGGGTCACCAAAAGGCAGATTCGACTAAGGCAAGAGAGTTTCCTTGAAAATCAACCAGTAATAAGGTAGAAGGGGAAATGGTGGCTTAAGTCCTCCCTGAGCACTCAGATCCTCTGCCCCAAAGAGGACTTCCCTACAAGCCCTCACTCTTACCCTGGGTATCATTTTACAGCTTGTACCTTTGCAACTCAAAGAAGAAAAGTTGGGGGAAAAAAGAAAGAAACAGGAGTGCAACCATTAAGAGGTGGACAAATCTTATTTGCCAATTCTTATTTAAATTTACCGGCTCCTAAGCTGTCCTTTGTTTCTGGAGGAATTTTTAAAAAATAGAGCCTCCAGCAGCCACAAAGCCGGAAGTGGCAGGAGCTCTGAAGAAACAGATTCGTAGCTGATGGGAAAGTCTACTTCCAGATAAAGCAGTGGACTTGCCAGCGGTGCACAGGAGAATACGTCCTTATCTGTCGTGTTCAAGAGCTCCTGCTTGTTCTTACGCTCCAACCTTAGACGGCCCTGCGAACTGCTTCATTGCCGATACTGCAACACTCAGTTACAGAAGAAGAAAGGCAAACTCGCTAGTGCTGGAACCCAGGAGGCGTCTGTCAGAAACACCGGAGAGGTCCCTTAGCAATTAAGACCGCCGTCATTTCCTTTCGTCTCCGGCACGGGCCTTGGTTGCAGTACTGATGATAAATGATGGTTCATAAGCAAGTCATTTTCAACCTGCACACGATGGGGATACTGAATAATGCTATTTGGAATATTCTTTCATTGCAATCCTTGGGATTGTGAACTTAAAATCCCGAGTGTTCCATAACATGTGGGGTAACGGTTGCTTTGCTAATAGTTGTCTGGGTTTGTAATTTCTCTCATGGATGCCCTGTCAAACAGATGGCTCTTTCTCAAACTCTTCCTATCATTTCATTACCCCAGAGTTATGCTCTTTGCAACAGGTCAATGGAAGAAGTTTAAAAGCTCTTCAGACTTTAGACAGACTGTTGCCTTAGAAGTAAAGGGCAGACAAATGGTAGTTGATGTCAGGTTCAGCCAGCAGGGCGCTCCTAGGAAAGCCAGCCTGCCGGGCTGACCTAATTCCGCCGCCTGCTTGCAAGCCGGGGAAAAGAGGAAGTGAAAGCCGCAGCTGATTAATGGCCACCTGCGCCTAATTGACGGGGAAACCACAGAGTGGAAGTGTTGAATTTACACAGATAAGCGGCGCGAGCTAACAATGAGCGGAGCCGTGAGCCACGAGGCAAGATCACCGCGCAATCCAGGAACCCCGGTTTTGCACGCAACTGAAAGGACCCCAAGGGAACCAGCCCACGCCGGAGGGGTAGTCAATCAAGGAACAATGGGACTCGGGCTGAACCTGCCATCTGGACGATTAAGGGGGATTATTGGGGCGCTGATAATCCGCAGCATGTAACGCGATCGCGGGGTGAAAACGCGGGAAGGGGAGAGGTATAAATTGAACCATGTAAATGTGCCAAGCCAGTCCTGACTTTGTTTGTAACTGTTGCATTATGCTTCAGTAAACCTCTTATGTGAGCCACACGTGTCACGGGAGTTTCTCTTGACGAACGAGGCATTCCTTACAGTTGAGATTAACGAGATTGGCCAGCGTGCTGCGTGGTCTGGAGTGCTAACTGGATCAGGGCAGCAGTGCTTCTCACTGTCATCATTTCAATTGTTGAAGCTATTTCAGATGTGACACATGGATCCACAAGTCCTTCTCTGATTGGACATCCTGAACCAAGGAAGCAACCAGGTTGTTTCGGGTTCAAAACGGGGAGAATTGCTTTGTGGTTCGCTCCTCTAGCTTCTAAACTGTACCCTCAACTTGGCTCAAGATTTGTACAAACTTAATACTATAGTCAATCCAGGAGGTCAGAAACCCTGATTACGGGGAACAGTTCCCTGCTGTAAGAAACCTAGTGCATTGTGCACTAGAAGGAATCTAACAAGCTCCTAGCTGGGAAACCCTAACCATAACTCCACTCTACAGCTCCAGCTTGTTTAATCCGCCTTAAGCCCTCCAAAAGATATGGAAATTTGGGTGTTGCCATTATGACCCTGGAAAGGAAAAGTGAAGCAGGAGAAAACCACTCTCCCTCCTTCTAGAGATCTCATGGATTCCGTTCCTTACCATCTCGATGCAAGTAGGATCTCAGGGGCCCGGTACCAGCGAGTAGCAACATACTCAGTAAGTGCAGGGTTGCTTTCATCCTTTTCAATCTGACCCAGGGAACGAGCCAGCCCAAAGTCACACAGCTTCACAAAGCAGTCTCTGTCCAACAAGATGTTGGAAGGCTGGAAGTGAAAAGAGACAGAGAGAAATGGAGGGGGTGGGACCCACGCAACTACCAAATCATTCAGCCTACTGGCTTGGTTTGTGTCCAATTCTACTAAGAGCAGGTAAAAAAAAGGAAGTGCTCTTATCTTGGAACAGCAATGATCAAAGATGAGAAGTTTTCCTCCAACGTATTATAAAATAAATGTATTTGAAGGCCTCAGTGCAGGATGGGGAACATTTTTTGAGGGGAGGTTGGAACCTAGGAGGGGAGGGAAGGCCTAGTCCTTTCCCCTTAAAAGAATAATCCTTTATGGAGTATAATGAGGCTTTAAAATCTCCTTTGATAGAGCCTGCTTTAAAGCTTAATTGCTGAGTGATAAGTGACTTTTCTGGAGAGGGTGCATGCAAGATAACACAAGAGCAAATGGAGACAGAAGTAGGCGCTGATGTGAGGGGAGCATGTCTGCAATAGATAGCCCCACCCAACCCAAGCTATGGACTCCTCCACTACGGGGGGGGGGGGCATTTCCTTCAACATACTTCCCTGGCGCCAATTGGCTTGGGGCCAAAAGCTTCCCTGCCCTTCCTGCATCGGGCTAGGATTCAGTTAGGAAACGGGCCATGAAACTCACCACAAGACTTAGGGCTGATTACTTTCTCTCAATTTAACTGACCTCACAGGGCAGTCATAAGGATAAACTATATAACCCTAAGAATGTGGGGGAGGGGGAAGTGTAGAAGCGTAATAAATAAATGAAGTGCCTGGAAGAAGTATGGGGTGGTCAGGAGTAGCAGGCACACGCTGATAATCCAGTCCCAACTTTATCCTCACTTATTTTCATTAATTTAAGGCCTTCCTACATAAATAGGAATAAACTGAAGGAGGCTGTGGTGCACCATCTCCTCCACAAGTGCCTTTTCAGGGAAGGTGGTAGAGAGGGTGGTTGGGCTTCAGCCCCAGAAGACCCTGGGGGAAGCGGATTAACTGGACCCATATCAATCAGGTTTCAAGGCAGGGCTTAGTACAGAGATGACATTGGTTGTGTTAGTTCATGACCTGTGGCGGATATCCCTCTTGGTGCTCCTTGATCTCTCAGTGGCATTTGATACCATTGACCATGGTATCCTTCTGAATCAGCTACGGGGGTTGAGGGCAGGAGGCATCGTTTTATAGTGTTTCTTCTCCTTTCTCCCTGGCTAGTTTCAATCGGTGTTGACAGGTGGGAAGAGATAATGCCCTTGGCCCTTTACTTGTAGGGTGCTCAGGGTTCGATGCTGTCTCTCCTTCTATTTAACATCTACATGAAACCTTTGGGTAAAGTCTTCTGCCGGTTTGGGGACAGGTATCATCAGTATGGGGGTGATACCCAGTTGCGTATCTCGACCCCTGGGCGGCCAAGGGATGTGATCAAAGTCCTAACCCAGTGCCTGGAAGCTATGCAAGGCTGGATGGGGAGGAACAGGCTCAAGCTTAATCCTGACGAGACCGAGTGGCTGTGTCTACTTGGGCCCCCTGGATCCAGAGGCATTTCATCATCAACTCCCGGTGGGGCTGATGCACTTCACCATTCAAGACGTGTATGCAACCTAAGGGCTCTCTTGGACTCTTGGCGCCTGCTCAAAGAGCAGGTGGAAGCGGTGCCCAAGAAGGCCTCGACACAAGCATATCTAGGCCATCTGGTCCAGGAGGCCCTTCGACAGCCACTCATGCCCTGATCGCCGCACAGTTAAATGGGGCTGGTCCAGAATGCAGCAGTGCAGGAAGCAATGGGACTGCTGCCTTGCGCGCATGGGACCCTGCTGTTCTGCGAGCTGCACTGCTTCCAGATGCAATTCGAGGTTCTAGTCTCGTGCATAAAACCCTTCGCGGCAGAGGGCCCAGCCATCTGGAGGACCGCTTATCTCCAGTTGTCTCTGTCCATCCAGTACGATCAAGCAGGGCGGGTACACTCTGGGTCCCACTGATTAAACAGTGTCACCTTGAGGCACCCAGGAAGCGCACCTGTCCTCAGGGACCATATCCCCCAGAGACTTTTGTGGCTCCCACCCTTATGTCATTTAAGGCCTGGTTGTTTCTCAAGACCCTGGGGACAGGGTGATTGTGGAGCTCCTTTAGGTATGGTTGGTTTAGGGTTGGTGCTCTTTTCTTCTGGTCAGCTGTGTCTTTTTATTGGTAAGCTGCTCAGAGTCATCAAGGAGTTGGGGGACCCTGACATTTGATAAATAAATAAAGTAAATAAATACCTTCTGGTCCCTGTGAATAACATTTCCTGAGTGGATAAATTTGGTGGCTTTCAAGAGCTGGTACAGGATGTAGCATTTATGTATATCTTTCAGTAAATTTCCCTTCTTGATCACTGCATGCAAGTCTGTCTCTGAAACAGGGGACATAAAAGCAGCAGTGAATGCATTGCATCATGCAAAGTATACCCAGCCACTGTTTCAAGGGTGGCTGCAGGCCTAAGCACATCACCAGCACTGTTTGAGCAGAACACATCACAAACGTGGTATTTGGCTCTATGGAAAACAATGATGTTTCAGGCTCTGCTCTACTGGCAGAGCATAACCTACCATTATGAATTTTCTGTAAAAGATTCTCCTATATACCTCCATTATTAAAGCACTTTTATTAGCCTAAAATCAAATAATTCTGCTAATTGTTGCACAATTTAAACTGTCCTTAGATCCTTGTCTCTCAAGTCACATCCCTAAGTTTATCTCCCATTTCAAGCTTACTTCTGAAATGGCATTTACAAATGTTATTGCTTTTATTTACTTATTTATTTATTTATTTATTTGGTGCCTTCGAGTCAGTGTTGATTCCTGGCAACTGCCTGGACAAGTTCCTGCAATTTTGCTTATTTATTACAATTATTTTACATCCTGCCTTTCAGAAAAACAATCCTCCTAAAGCGTCTTACAACAATATAAATGACTGTAAATGAAAATACAATAAATATTTAAAAACAAGCAAACTTCTAGTATTCGAATCCAGCTGAATAGGCTTCTGTGGTGCTGGCTGCCTGCCTTCCTCCCTCTCTCATGGGAAGCTGGGAAGAGCTCACCCATGGATTCAAAAACCAGGTAAATGTCCTTGTCATTCTGAGCCCGTATGACGTTCAGGAGTCGAATGATGTTCGGATGCCCTCCGAATTCCTGCAAGACACAGGACAAATACAGCCCTTGCCTCATGCTCCCATCTGCCTAAGCTGGCTTTGCAGGTTGGGGACTGGGGGCACCATTTTACAGCAGTTCTTTTCCTTTCTCTGGGGCCGGTTCCCATGGGTGTTGGTTTGGGGGGAGATCACTCCCTAGGCCCCTCCTGTGTAGGGTGCCAGAGGGTTCTATTCTGTCTCCCCTACTTTTCAATATCTGCATGAAACCACTGGGTCAGGTCATCTGCCAGTTTGGGGTTATATCTTTTAATTATATCTTTGGACTCCAGGCTGGCCAAGCGAGACTGTCAGGATTCTGTCCCAGTGAAGTTGGTATGCAATCTGGGAGGCTTCCTGAACTCACAGCTCCTGCTTGAAGAGCAAGTGTCAGCTGTGGCCAGGATGGCCTTTGCACAACTCCATCTCGTGCACCAGTTGGGCCCTTTCCTAAATCGGGGGGCCCTTCAGTCAGTCATGCCCTAGTCACCTTGCAGCTTGACTAGTGCAGTGCACTCTACATGGGGCTGCCCTTGAAGATCACCCAGAAGCTTCAACTGGTCCAAAATGTGGCAGTGCGAACAGTAATGGGCATGCCTCAGTATGCCCATGTAACACATCTGTTTCGCAAGCTATATTGCCGATTTGTTTCCAGATGCAGTTCAAGGTGCTGGATTTTTACCTATAAACCTCTACATGGCATAGGGCCTGGTTACTTGAGGGACCACCAGTCCCCATTCAATCCTGCGGGGTTGGTGCGCTCCAGGTTCCTTCAATTAAATAGTGCCCCCTACCAGGGCCCTCAAAGTGTGCCTCCTCTGCAGCAGCACCTGCCCTCTGGAACAAGGTTCCCCCCCCCCAGGTCCAGATGGCCCCCACTCTGCTGCTGTTTAGAAGAGCCATGCAGACGTGGCTCTTCACCCAGGTCTTTGGTGAGGGAGAGGGAGACCCCCCCCCTTCATTGCATTTGCCATCTTTTATCTATATCTTTTATGCTTTATTGATTTTATTGTAATTTCTTTGTTGTGAGCTACCCAGGGTCGTTAAGGGTCAAGCAGCATACAAGCTTAATAAATTATCATTATCATTATTGCACACTGGGACAAACAGAGAGAGAGTTGCTGCTCTTGGAGAACGCAAGTAAACAGTTAACTGGCCACTTCAAAAGTCACCAACAAAGCAAACCCTCCTAAGAAAAACATACAGACCGCAAAGTATCCTTTATCTACGGTGTTGTGTAAGAGTCAACTGTTTGTATAAAACCCATTATATGTTACAAAACTGTTGAAACCTATACACAAATCCAAAATCATCGGTAGGAAGAACTGGCCAAGAGACACATTTAAAAGGATTGCATAGCATTTACTCTACATCTGTCTTCTCCAGCCACTTTAGGATTATTTAAAAACAGCACTGCCCTTCAAGAAAAGAGCTTCTCAAGACGACCCACAAGACCTGAAGGGGGGAAAGAGCGGAGGGACCAGAGCGGAAAGCTCGTCCCAGCAACCCCCCCCCCGCGCGAATTTACCCAGCAGGCCAGCCGGCTTCCGCGGAACCCGGGGAAGCCTCCGCTCCGCAGCCCCACCTGGTGGCGCCGCGAGAAGCAGCAGGTTCCTCGGCCGCTGGCTGCGCTCCGTGCGGCCCGCGTTGTCGTTTCAGGCGGCCCGCACGCCTCCCGCACCGCTTTCCCCACGAACGGCAACGGCAACGGCAACGGCCCCGGAGCCAGGCCGGCTCGCTGAAGGCCGAAGCCGTCCGGCGGGCCGGGCCGCGGGGCCGGGCTCAGCCTCCGCGGGCTTGCCCGGGGCGGCCCGGGGAGGCCGAGAGAGGCGCGGGGGGCCCGGGGCCAAGCGCGCCGACGGCTGCGGGCACCTCCGGAGCGGCGCGGCGTCCGGAGGCGCCCCTTCCCCGCCAGCCGGGGGCCGCGCGCCCTTCGCGGGGCGGGCCAGGCTTACCTGCAGGAACGCGATCTCCCGGAACGTCCTCTGCAAAGCAAGACAGAGCGGGCTCGGACGGGCGGACCGAGGCTCGCGGCGGCCCGCCGCCCCCGGCCCGGCCCCGCCCCGCCCCGCCCCGCCCCGCCGGCACGGCCCGGCCGCGCGGGCCCCACCTGGGCGTCGGTCCGGTTGCGGAAGGCGTCGAAGATCTTCTTGACGGCCACGCTGGCGCCCGTCCGGCGGTCCGTCGCCTTCCACACGATCCCGTAGGCCTGCGGGGGGAGCGAGGTCAGCGGGGCGGGGCGGGGCGGGGCGGGGGCGACCCCGGCCGCCCACCCCCCGCGCACGCAGGCACGCACCCCCTTGCCCAGCCGCCGCTTGATCTCGTAGCGCCGCGCCACCGGCTCCTCCACCTCGGCCGGCGCCGCGCTCATCCTCCGGGCCGCCGCTGGACGCCGTCGCCCCGGCAACCGCCCGCCCCCGGCGGGAGGGCCGCCCTCCGCCCCCCCGGCGGAAGCCCGGCCCCTCCCCGCCCCTCTGCCCGCGCTGCCCTGCCGCGGCCGGAGGAGGGCCGGGGGCCCGGCCCAAAGCGCGGGTCCGGGGGACGGCGCAAGAAACGGAACGGCGCGGCCGTGCCTTCAGGGCACCCCGGGAAGCCCCGCAGGTAAAGCCGCCGGGCCGATCCTGGCGAGCGCCGCAGCGCGCGTGAGGGGCGCGGCTGCCGTCCTCCTCGCTCGGGGCGCCGGCGAGGGGCCCGGCTTGTCCGAGGGCGGGCGACGGGCCGATGTCCGAGGGGCGGAAAGCGGCGGGGCGGGGGGGTCGCGCGTGAAGCTCGGAGGCGCCGCAGCGGGATCGCCGGAGGGCGGGGGCGACCCGGCGGCCCATCGTCCTTCCAGAGGCAGGCCGCGCGCCGCGGGCCCTGTTCGGAGAGGGTGGGTGGCGTCTGGGGGGGCTGAATATTTCCGTTTGCCGCGCCGAGCTGATTTTCTCCGCCCGCCCCAGCGCCAACCTGCACCAGCCTCCGCGAAGGGAAGGGTGATGGGGCACGCTCCTCGTTGCTCCGGGTTAGGACAGAGGCCTCCTGGTTTGCCCCACCGAGAAGACTGTGATCGGTGGTGACCTCTATTAAAGAGGTAATTGTGCTGGAACTTGGAATCAGTCACACACACACACACACACACACTACTGATATACAGTACATATTAGAGATATCCACCGTTGATCATACTGTTCTCTGTGTGTGTGTGTGCGCGCGCACGCACGTGCATATTGCTGAAACTCACTGTTGTCTTCTGTGGTCAGTGTGCCCATTGGGGGCACATATCCTAAATTGGCTTAAAGTTAACCAGCCCAGCACTTGTTACAAACTGAGGTAGCGTACCAGGTCTGACTTGGGAAGTGGAGCTTGGGTGCTTCTGGCGTGGAGCCCCAAGCCCACCTCCAGTTCCGGAGTCCGCCTGGCCCTTGGCCACCAGGTATACTGTGCCGTGTGTCGGGACACCCGTGGCCAGGAACATACATGAGTAACAGGCCAGAGCTTGTCCAGTGGTACCCATGCACAGCCTTCACTGGGCTGTGCTGAGGGGGTAGTCTCACCTTTAAGGCTTAACCAACACAAACCAGTTAACAAAATTGTATCAACTGGAGCCTCATCCAAAGGCAGCAATGGATTTTTGTTTATCAGCGTTTTGAGGCAGGAAAGAGACACCTGCAATTTAAGCTTAAAATAAACTTAATGAACTTTAAAGTCCCCACACCACCCAGAAGTCCAGAAAATCACAACCGTTTCACTGCATTATCTGGCTTCACCCGCTGCACCCTTTGTTTTCTCGAAGAAACTTAAAACTGCAGTTAGAGTATGGTACATACACAGCTGAAACTTCTTCCCACCCAAAAGAAAACTTCACACCACTCATTTTACAATTAAGAAACAATTACCAGAAATGTATGTACATTTGCATAGTTTATTCCAGTCACAGAATTTGTAACTGCTTTAAGCAGAATTATCAGTCTTCTGGGCAACTGATGAACCTGTTTGCTTTCCCCCCCATTGCCTCAAACTTGATGGGCTATCTTTTCTTCCCAAATACTCTTAGGACAATCCAGCAGCCCCTTTTCCATCAGCTGCCAGAAGGTTTAAGAACTGCCCAATTTAACACAGATTTCAAAGTAATGGATATGTTTTTATCAGGGGCAGCCCATAATCAGGAGGAGCAAAGACTGGCACTTGAAGCAATGGCCTGAGCAAGAGAATTCTCCAGTCAACTATTTTCAGGTCTTGGGCCCTCAGCTGACACCCCTTGCTTCCTCTTAGTACTTACAAAGTGGTAATTCAGTCTGAGTTATCTGAACAATCCCAATTAATAATTGGTGCTAGACTGCAGAGACTACCCAAGGAGCCCGGAAACAGGTCATACCATAGGTCCAGCCAGCATCCTGTCCATGAAAGTCAACTAAAGGCTTTTGGGAAGTCCAACACAAGACAGGATCACAGAATGCATGAGTCAGAAGAGACCTTAGGGAATCCTCTAAATCATTCCTGAGAGGTGGCCAACCAGCCCCATTTGGAAGGTTCCAGCAAGGGCAAGATCTAGACAAATGGTTCCACTGCTGAACAGCTCTTCCAGGAAGATTGAGAGCTTGGCCTTCAGTGGCTGGCTCTGATAGCAGATGGTTTTGCTCATAGAGGTACTACAGTATCTAGTTGCATTGAGGCTCTCTAGGGGTTGAGGTCCTCAAAAAAATTGTCTCGCCCCCTTTAACCTGGTATTAAAGTGGAGCAACAGAACTTAGTATACCATGTACCAGACCAGTTGGGAGAAGCAGTGTGTGTGTGTGAGAGAGAGAGAAAGCCATAAACTAAACAAACTGGGTTTGCATTATATGCTAAGCCGCAAAGGAATGAACAAAAATGAAAATAAAGAACTCTATTAGGATTTTAATGACCTCACTAAGTCACCCACTAATGTCCTTTGTGAGTCTTGCTAATACCCTGTGAGATGCCACTTATATCCATCAAATTCAGAACTGTTTACATGGACCAGCTACAAGAATTTTTCCATCCCTTTTCGGAGACTATCAAATATTCCTAGTTGTGCCGAGACTAGGCACATAAGGCCCAATTCTGGCCATTTTGCTGCTTTTGCAATAACCAGCAAGGAGTTGTCTCAGCCCATGAGTTGCCACCAACACCCACACCTGCAGTGCGTTCTTCCACCCCACATTCCTTCCAGCCTAGCAAGGGCAAGCAAGGCAATAGACAGAACCAGACTTAAAGAAACGTTCTAACAGGCAGAGGAGAAAAGAGATGTTAAGCACCAAAGACCACCCCCAGGAGGGCCATTCTTTTTTCCTACCTATTGGTCCCTGATACTAGTCTATATCTGGCTGTGCTCATTTTAACCTAGCCTTTAATCTGAGGAGAAAGTATGCAATGGTCTCTTTTCTGTACCAGAGTTGGCTGAGTATGAGTTTGTGCTGCTCCCCTTCCCTAATCCTACCCCCCTCACCCTAAACTTGTCTAACCCTAACCATGTTCTCACACCCCACATGGGAGGAGAGGAATGTTGAAGATTGCTCTGTAGGGTGTAAACAGGTATTCCCATCCTGTCTGAGATTGGACTGCAACTCGTTCCAAGACCTCGGTAATGCTACCTGTCTGCACAAGCCTCAAGAAGATGCTTTGTCTATCCTAGTGGACGCCCTCTGTCTCTCCAGTGTAACTCCTGTTGTACCAAGATTGGTTAGGATTGGCCTGTAGTCTTCTATCTGCAAAGTAGCTTTATTGAATCAGGGCTGTAGTCCTTCCACCTTCCCTGAGAAGCATTGTCTAAGCTGTAGCCCTTCAGACTGCAGTTGGTGGCTCAGTCCAGGCTGGTCCTCACTGAGAGTATAAGCTTCTGAGAGCATGTGATCAGAGCAGGAAAGATCTGTGAAACCAGGAGCACAGGTAGTTTTTTCATCAATCCTTCCAGCTGAGAATCGTGGTACAAGAAGAAAAAACAGGATCCTGGAAGTCAGCAGCTGGCTATATAAATGTCCTCTCTGCTCTGCACTGGTGAGACCACATCACATGTGCATATGATTCTGAGCATATGCCAGGAAAAATATTGACAAGTTAGAAGAGGTTCAGAGGAGGGTGACAAAATACAGGGACCTGACGACAGGCTAAAGGAATTTGGATATTCAAATTATCCAAAGAAAAGGTATCCAAAGAAAAGAAGAGGGAAAACATATTATGTGTTCAAGTACATAAAAGGATATCATGGGGAAGATGGTTGGAAAGATGTGGTCCCTTCCAACACAACAATTCTATGACTGTCAGCAATAATGGGAGATTTCAATTATCCTGACATCAGTGGGGAATTTCCCAAGAGTCAAAGGTCTAACAAATTTTTGCCCTGTCTTGCTGAGAGCTTCATTCATCAGAAGAAAGAACAAGAGGGCCTGCTATTCCAGGCCTAATCCTTACCAACAGGGAAGAACTGCTTGAAGAGATGAAGGTAACTGATACCTTAGGGAAAATTATGTTATCATTGAATTTGTGGTATCTGGAAGGGGAACTGAAAAAAGGTTTTTGGAATGAATTTTGATAAATTCCAAGGGAAGGTAGGTGAGATCCAATCACTTGAAATCCTGAAGGAGAAAATTATACAGGAAGGATGAGGAAAATTCTACAAAATGGGATTCTGTAAGGTACCATCAAAAACAATCCAACCAAGGAAAAATGGGAGAAATCTAAAGAGGCCAGCATGGATACATAAGGAGCTCTCCCAAATGCTAAAGGGACACATACAGGAAAGGGAAGGAGGAACAATAAATATAATGTCAAAAAGTAAAGCCAAGCAGATTGTAGGCCCACTGTAAGAAGGAAGTGATGACATGATTAGGGCTGATGGTACAAAGGCAGAACTTCAACTCTTACTTTGCATCTGTCTTCTCCCAGAATAGAAATGGTGCTACGGCTATGAGGAAACTGCAGCTCAGGACAGATAAGGACAAGGTAAGAGAGAAATTAGCTAACTTAAATGAATTCAAGTCTCCAAGGCCACATGGATTACATTCCTGGGTATCGAGGATCATTGAAGAACCCTCTTGGTAATCTCTGAGAACTTCTGGAGGACTGGTAAGGTTGCAGAAGATGAGGAGACCAAATCCCCATCTTCAAAAAGGGAAGGAGAAGGACCTGAGAAACTACAGACTTGTCAATTTGACATCTATACTGGGCACTGTATTCAAACATTATCTTGCAACATGTTTGTGAGCACTTGGATAGAAATACAACAGTTAACAAGAGCCAGCATGGGATTGTCACAAATAAATTGTCCCAGACTACATCCTTGGATAGAATTACTAGCTTAGTAGATCAGGGAAATATTGCAGACATCATGGACCAGGACCTCAGCAAATTCTTAGACACAGTATTTCTAGACACTCTTCACTTGAAGCTTCCTTCCAAGCTCAAGGGAAGCCATGAGCAAGCACTTCTTGGGTGCAATTGCTCAGCCAACTGGAAGTCCATCTAACAGTAGTATCATCTAGCCCTAATCCTACTCCTAACCCAGTGGAGTGGGGGTGGGGGCACAGAGCTCAACATTTTTATCAAGGGCTTGGAGGAGGGAGTTGTGGGGGTAGTTATCAAGTTTGCAGATAACACAAAGCTGGGAGGAGTAGCTGACGAGAGAAGATTCAAAAAGATCTAGACCAGTTTGGGCAGCGAGCTGAAATGAATAGTTTGGAATTGTACAGGGAGAAATGCTAAGTTCTGCATCTCAGTGGGAAAAATATAAGGCACTAATCTAGGATGGGGCAAACATGGCTCGGTAGTAGTATGTGTGAACTCATCAACTACAAACTAAAACATGAGCCACTTGTGCAATGCAGCTGCTAAACAGGCAAATGCTATCTTGGGTGCATTAACGGGAACATAAGAGTCCAAATCTCAGGAATTAAATGTCCCATTCTCCTCTGCCTTGGTCAAACTCCATTTGGAGTCCTATATCCAGTTCTGGGTACCATAGTTCAAAAGGGATGGTAACACATTGGTGCAAGTTCAGAGGAAGGCTACCAGTGCCCTATGAGAAATGGTGAGAGATCTGGACATGTTTAACCTATAGAAAAGTGAGGTATGATAGCAGTCTTCAAATATCTGAAGGGTCGTCCCATAAAACAGCAAGTGGGCTTATTCTCTATTGTCTCAGAGGGCAGGACCAGAACCAGTGTGTTAAAAGAACAAGGAAAAAAGATCAGGCTAAACTTCAGGAGGAAGTCAGCCAGTGGAACAGGCTGGCACATGATGTGAATTCTCCTTTACTGGAGATCTTCCAGCAGATGGTCATCTAGCAAAGATATTCTAATGCATTCTGCACTGAGCAATGCATTGGACTGGATGACTTCTATGTTCCCTTCCAGCTCTATGATTCTATGAAAGAGAGAGCTTATCCATAATGGAGAAGGAGTTAGGGTTAGGTTATGCTCTACATAGCAAAGCTGCAGTACAATGCTTTTCCCCAGCATCTCATTTGCTAGCTGGTAGGAAATGTTGCTTGTGAAGTAGTATCCTATCAACGCATGGGCCTCCTGTGGCCTCAGATGGTACAGCCTAGAACCACCTTCCTTCTAGCCATGGAAGCAGGCCTGAACCAAGAAGCAGTGGGGCAAATCGAGGAATAGGAAGGAACTGGCTGCTTCTAGGCAGCTGCCTTGTTCCTGCCTTCCCTGTGCTGGATGTAGATACCCTAACCCTAACTCTGCCTAGTGAACTTCATTCCTGCTGCTGCCTCAAAGAAGCACCCAGCAATTGGTGCTGCCCAGGCCCCACAAATCTAGTTCTCCATATAAAACTGATTTCACCTTCCCACATGGATTCCCTTAGTCCTGTCTCTTTACCTCCACCCACAGATGAACTATCCCCACAAAGAAAATAGATGATTGAAATGGTGGGCCCTCAAGGCAGCTGTGGCCCTGCTGCAGGGGCAAAAGATGTAAGGCAGTGGCCAAAGATGGCTGCCCTGAGCTGGGCCCTAAGAACAGGTATCTTAAACAGAGCTTAACCACGGCGCAGCTGTGTTGCCAACTGGCCCCTCTTAGTTCATATTGGTGTGCTTTTCTCCTGTAGCTGGAGGGAGTTCCTTTTATAGCTATGTGTGGGACTAATCTCTAGCCCTTCCAAAGAAAGTTAGCATTCTGTTTGACGCAGGCCTCTTAGTGCACCCAATGGTCCTTTAATCCCGCTTCAGGTGGCCCTCCTCCCCCTCTCCCCCAGCCACCAGCCCAGCTGTTCTGCAGCTAGAATGGGCAGGGAAATGGAATGTCCGGAGAGGAGGGCCTGCCACAAACATTTGTCCCAGGCAGAGCAGTTCCAGGCAGCCACTTTAAAGTCATTTTTTGGCTTTGAATGTCCCCAGGAGTTTCGGCATGAACTTCCCCATCTTCTTGTCTTTGGCATCTGTCTCACATTCCTCTTCACCTTGTTCCTCCTTCTTGCAGAAGACCTCAAAGCGGCTGTAGACTCGCTTCTCCTTCCGCATGCTCTCCATCCTTTTCAGAAGAGAATCCCTGTCCTCAGAAGGCTCCTTCTGGAGGCTCCGCTTATGGCTCCCAAAGCTTTCTGATCTACTGATCCCTGTATTCCTCTCTTCACCTTTATGGTCTAAACTTGTGGTGGACCTGGACAACTCAGGATTGCTGGCCACTGGAAGCTGCCTGGCCAGCTCTGCTCGGTTCTTCTGGCTGTTAGCAGAAATCTGTTCCAGAATGACCTTTGTGTCATCTCGGAGGTTGCTGCTATAGAGGACGTTGGCTGTGGATGAGGGCAATCGAGGCTGAGGTGTTGGGTTCCCCTTGAGGACAGGCGCTGATGCAGTCAGTCTGGGGGATTTCTCCTCCTCTATAATCTCCTGGGAATCATTCTTGGACATTCGCTTGAGGGCAGCTGTGTTCAACTTATCTGGCTTCCAGCTCTCCAGGACTGTTTCTTCCTCTGTTTTTTTCTCACCTTTGGGATTCAGCAACTGCTTTAGCTTGAGGGATCCCTTCCTAAAAAACTCTATTGGACTTGGTTCCTGCTTGCAGCTTTCTTCATCTGGCTTACTAAGAGAGCTATCAGAGCTATGGTTCTTGGAGAAAGTGCTGCTGGTTTGTATTTGTACTGGTTTCTTGTCTTCAGTTTCAGATCCATCTCCTCCTTTGAAAGACATGTTTTCCCTCCTGTCTGGTATAGCAAGTTTCTGAGTTTCTCCAACAAATATTAGGCTCTCCTTCTCTGGAAGACTGGATTTGTCTGTTGGATAGAATCGAGAAGATAGCTTGTCCATTTTATTGCTCACTTGGGCCACAGGGTCCTTGCTAAGCATATCAGTGGCTGAGGTAGACCCTCCAAATTGTTCCTCTGACTCTGGGTGCAATTTATAAGGACTGAAAGAGTCTTTGGAATCCAGCACCCTGCTCTCCAGAATCTTGTACTGTACTGATTTGGTGCATTTTTTTTCTGCATTCTGAGATTCTTCCTGGAGAAAAGCAGACATAGCTTTGGTCTGACTGAGAGTGCTACTTTCCAAGTCTTTGCCCACAGACTTGTACTTTTCAAGCAACTCGGCTACTTTGGAGACAGTGGTCGTTTTTATAGTTTCAGTGTCCTTTATCATTTCACTGGAGGTCTGCTCTTTTTGCACCATTTGGACTTTTTCAGTGGGTGAGTTTTGCTGGTCTAATTTGGCAGCACTAAAAATAAGAGAAGATCTAAGTCGTGAACTCCTTTGGATCAGGGGGTTTATCCTGCTCCTGAAGGGATCCTGTTTCACCACAGAGGTTTCTTCTGGCAATCTCTCAGTTCCAGAAATGTCTTTGGTGTTTGGAAGTGGAAGTGGAGGTTTGAAACTGGGGAGAAGGTCGCTGGGGTACCTAGTAAGGGGCTCTGGAGGACTAAGTACCTCATTATACATCTCTGACTCCACTGGCATTGGAAGGCCTTCCTCTCCTGGTTCAGACTGATACCCACTAAGGTAGGAGGAAATTCGCCAGTTGCGTAACCCTGCCCTGTTCTCCTGAACTTTCTTGTCTTGATCCACATCTTGGCCTTGGTCATGCAGAAACAGCCGCTGTTCCATGCTCTGCTTCTGCGTGGGAGATGTCTGGCACATAAATTTCTGCCCCATGTTTTGCCTTCTTAGAGATGGAAGACCTAGAAGACCATTTCCTCCTGGATTCACATGATCAGAGCCATGTCGCACTTCTTTAGAAGAATTGGAAGGCACATAATCCAGCCGCAATGGATACCCATCCTGGGGGAAATTGGATTCCAGTTCTGGACACCTAAAGCCATCTGCATAATCCTCTGGTTCATTGAATCCTAGTCTGCCTCCTCGAATTCTTTCAAAAAGCCCCTGGGGCCTGTTAGCCCCATGGGGATGTTCAAACTGATACTGATAAAACTGGTCTTTCTGAAAATGACTGGACTGAATTTTAAATTCGTCCAAATTGTTCATGAACAACTGCTTAGAAAACTGCTTTGAGGACTGAAAGTTCTCAAAGGTCCCTTCTGCAAAGCTGTGCCTTTTAAATGAGTCCATCTCCAGCTGCTTGGAACGGAGATAGCCCCGAACAGGATCCATTTGGCAGTTCTCCATTTCCATTTTTTTGGAGTACATTCGCATTGCTGAACCTTCTAAGGTGTGACGCAGCATGTCATCTCTTCTAAAAGAAGACAGGAAATATCTATCTGGATCAATCCGGTCCACGAATGGTGAGAAAAGGTTGTCCTCTCGGGGGAAAAGTAGCTGTGGTTTCTTGGGAAAGAAGGGCATGTTATTGCCAAAGGGTGCCACGGTGAAGGGCCCCATAGGGGTATCTGTCCTCACTAAAATATTGGATGGAGGAACCAGTGGGTCTGACTGTGCAAAAAGAATGCGGAATTCCTCATCAAAGCTGGCCACAAGCTCTCCCTGGAAGATATGAGCGATGCTCCGATGGATCTTCTCAAATGACCACATAAAGCTGCAAAGAAGAAAGCAGGAGGAAAAATTAATTTTTGATATGAGTTGCAGCCCACCACACATATCACCTGCCAAGCTCTTAATACTTCCAGGTATGTATCTCTTGGTTTTTTGTATGCTGTAGGATCTCTAGGGTAGCTTGCTAGTTGGACAGCTGGCCTCTTTATTAATCTGTTGATCTAGTGAGAACCTCCTAAGAAGGTCTATGATTGAGACATTCTTTCTCTCTTAAAGCATCTCATTTGGGAAACGGGTGCATACATTCTCTCTTCTAGGTTCTTGTTATGATGCCCGTGATTAGCTTAGTTTGGAGAAAGCTTGTGTAGGATACCCATCCACTCCCTCTCTGCTTACCTATAGCTGCCACTCAGCACCACCATACAGTCCACCAGCAAGAACTTCTCCTTCACATGACCCTTGAAGGACATCCCTGTGCGGCAGTAGTAGGTGGGGCCAGAAACTGTCCGCACTCGTAGGAACTGCAAAGGAACAAAGAGATTGATCAGCAAACTCAGAAGCCAGATGATCTTCTCACTTCATCTGATCCTCTGCTATCAAGCTCCCAAGCCGCATGGTGTCTGCTCTGAGGCAATCCAGCATCAGTCCCCCTCACTTCCTCCCTTGGCCCTTTAAGCATTCAGACATGTTCTGATGGCTTCCATCCTGCTCAAGAGGGTTAAGCTGCTTTGAGGTTTTTCATCTTGGATCAGAGCAGGATCATCTGGGGGGTGGAGGTGGGAGGAGGGTTAAAAAAGACTCCTGCCTCTTCACAGGATCCTATCATGTCAGGTCCTGTTAGCTGGAAACCAACAGTAGCTAGTAGAAGTTTGTGATGTTGTTTCACTCTATGCGAAACAGTTCCTAACTCTTCCTTATATTTGATAAGCTTCTTCCCCTTATGAGAAAATATTTCTGTTATTGGCACACAGACTGCCAATTAAGAAACACTTTTCTAGTATGCGCTGCTTTCTAATTCAGTATTGCGATATCCATTGGAATGGGACAATATGTTGTACTGTGTTCTCAAAACACACTTTCCTATGGTTATCAAAACATGATTTACTCAATCCCATGTTCTGGGTTCACATGACACACTGAACCAAAAATTAATCACAGAGCTGCGTTTGTGCAGTCAGTATGCTAGATTAACATTTAGTTGGCTGGCCTATGGCTTGCGTGTTGTACAAAATCAGCCACCGAGAGTTGATGCTACTTGGCACCGCAGCGAGCCATTTTGCAAAATGAAGAAATTGATGAGGCTTCCTCCTCCCGGTCAACAGCTCCTCCCTCGACTTTGCAGGACTTGGGCAGGAAAAGTCTCAGATCTGCCCCCAGTGGGGCTCTCTCCCTTGAACGTGCTGACTGAGGGATGCCCCCTCAGCTGGCATCTGTTCTGCCCTCTCCAAGTCCCTCACAACCCATCTCTGCACTCACTTCCACAAAGTTGAGGTTCACTCTGCATTTGGCAGCTGTGTCCAGGAAGAGCTGGGCGTGCATCTCGTCTAGGAGGATATACACGGGGACTCTGCGTGCGGCCGCGTCCAGCACCTCACTCAAGAGGTCCACATCGGTGAAAATATCCATTACTATAGCAACCACCTAGGAGTAGGAAGAAGCTCGGATTAGCACCACAGAGAGGCCAGCTATCTAGAGTCCTGGCCTTCCGTTCTGCGGAGCGCAGCCATCCATACTTCACCTGCTCGTCTGAGCTAGCTGACGTTTGGCGAGAGAGGAGCAGTGGCCCCGTCGCCTTCGGCTACAGCCCCTCTCATCACCTTCTGCAGCCCAGGTGCCGTGAGCCTCGGCTGGCTCGCTTGTCGACCCAGGGCACCCGAGACCGGTTCTCCCGTTGAGGAGTCACAGGGAACGCCCGTTTCGCTAGTTCGGAGATGCAGAGTGGAGGCAGGCTGCGTGCTGCACTGTGACGTTCCTTTATGGGGGCTTTGCTGGGGGATAACGCAGTTCTTCTGAGAAAAGTCATCCGAGAGCAATGAGCAATGTAGTAAGAACAGCTGATGGGTATATTGTCCAGGTCTGGGTATGGAAGTTAGGCCAAACCTTAGTAAAAGCCACCAGGAGAAAATTTAAAGAAAGTATTTAATACGTTTAGCTTCACTAACTCTTACAAAGGATGTGATACTTTTGTAGCTTTGAAAGTTAGGGCAGTTGTGCTCTATGTAGCTTTTTGAAACACGATGTCATCGTATTATATATTACTGTTTGATTTTTATTCTCACAACTAAAGGGTTCTGAAGCACTAGTTAAGAATTAGAAGTCAATTTATGGGGACCGATAATGCCGGTCTTGTAAACATTCTTTGAACTCTCTTACTTAGAGACAAAGCTGTTAAGGGCACAAAAAATCAAAACGATTACTCAGTGATTTGGTTTTGCCATTGATGAGTCCAGAATCAGTTTTTTATGTTTGACGTGTGGTCGGCAACAACCCACCCTCTCCTGGGCGGGCAGGGCAGGGCAGGGCAGGAGAGGGGGCTGCTTATCAAATTCTTAGGAGCTGCTTCTGGGTGGGGTGACCTCTCAGAGTGGCCAGGCAGGCAGTGTCACTCGCTGGATTTTCAGACTGGATTTTCCTCCCAGCTGCAGCTTCCGTTCTCTTCTGTTTTATTTGTAGCTGAAACTTTCTCTCTCCTGAGTCCCCCTGTATTTTTAGTTTTCTTCGCATTCTTGAAATTATAAGGAATCTTTTAAACATTCAGGAACCCTACCCCTAACCTGAAAACCGTCGAAGGGCATAGAACATTCCACTGGAATGGGAAATATGGCTTCTGTGTTTTATGCTTCAATATTTAGAATGCATAAAATAGCTACATTAGAGATGACACCAGACAAGACTAGGATTTTATTTGCCTTTTCTTGTGCTTAGATTATTCGCTATAATTAGCAGGAATGCTTTTATTTATTAAATTACAAATACTTCATTTATTATGCTTTGCTTATCTTCTTTAAAATACAGGGATTATTTCATACTATGTCTTTACTGTTTTTGTGATATGCATTTTTTAAAATTTCTATATGCTTCTTAAAAAAATTTCATGTGATTCTGCTTTAACAGCCACCACCACCACCAGCCATGTTCATTCAATCCCAACAGCATTCTGGAAAGTGGCCATCTGTGCCGGAAGTAAAATTTTGCAGACAATGCAAATTTCACACATACAGTATTCAATAAACCAGTTTCTGGGATTCACATGAGATGGTGACAGTGACTGACTCAGAGGTGGCTTTCAGAAGGAATTACACAAATCTGATCATATAGTCATTAAATTCAATCCTTTTTAAGAACTAGTTGATTAGTGATCAATAAAGAAATTTACTTCCTGGCAAAAGGATTGCAAAAAGACCAAGTTTTAGGAAATGTAGAGCAATTATTTTCCAAGAAAGAAAAATGAGTGGGATGAAAAGATGAACAATAAAATCATACTTTTAAGGGTCATCTAGTCCACCCCGGGTTGAGTACAGGATTTGCAAAAGCATTTTGGAGAGAGGACCATACAACCACTGTTAGAAGACCTCCGGTGAAGGGGAACACATTACTAAATGGGTCGTCTGATTTCACAGCCCTTACTGTCAGGAAATTCCTCCTAATGTGGAACCTTAGGAGTTGGTTAGAGTCAGGCTGCATCCCAACTGAATGAATAATAATCAAATAAATAAAATAACATGAATTAACTTTCCTGCAGCTTCAACCCATGGTTTGGGTATAGCCTCTGCAGCAACAGGGAACAAATACTTTCCTTCTACAAACTATTTAGATATCTGAAGGCTGCTATTATTATCTTCTCTGAGTCATCTCTTCTGCAGCTAAGCATATCCTATTCCTTTAACTACAGGTAGTTCTCAACTTACGACAGCAATTGGGACCAGAATTTCTATTGCTAAGCAATGCGGTCATAAAGCATGACTGCATCACTTAGTGACAGCAATCCCTACAGTCCTGGTTGCTATCGTTAACTGAATCTCATGTTTGTTAGATGAGGCAACTTCCTGCCAGCTTCCCACAATCAAAGTCAGTGGGGAATCTAGCAGGAAGTTGCAAGTCCCAGGCCCGCAGGTAGGTAAGTGGCTACTGCTAGGTGGAGGAGGGAGTGAGGGGGGGGAGGGTCCAGGGTGCGTGAGAGGCACAGTGGAGGTTGGGGAGGGTGCACGAGAGGTGCCATGCAGGTCAGGGAGGGTGTGTGAGAAGCACCATGCTGGTCAGGGTGCACAAGGGTGCAGCACGGGTTGCAGGTGCGTAAGAGGTGCCGTGCGGGTTGGCGAGGGTGCACGAGAGGCACTGCACAGGTCGGGGAGGGTGCACAATGGTATATGAGAGGCACCACGGGGGTCATGCAGAGTGCATGAGAAGTGCCACGCAGGTCAAGGAGGATGCATGAGGGTGTGCAAGTGGCCAGTGCGGTGCGAGCACAGAAGAACTGGGGAAAGGTGCATGGGTGGGGGAGACTTACCCCAGTGACTTGTGATCTTCCCTGCTGGCTTTCCCTTTGACTTTCTGGGAAAGCTGGCATGGAAAGTTGCAGATGGCGATCATGTGATCACAGGGCACTCGGCAACCAGTTGTAAGTGCAAATGGGTTGCCAAGCACCCAGATCGCAATCCCATGATCACGGGGGGCACTGCAGGAGTGCTTGGACAGCCACAACTTCGAGGACCGGTCATAATTCTCCTTTCTCAGCACCATCATAACTTCAAATGGTCACTGAACAAATGGTCATAAGTTGAGGACTAACTGTATTCCTGAAAGTCCCCTCACCATCAGGGTAACCCTTCTTTGCTATTGTTGACAACCTTTTTAGACTGCATTGCCCAAAACTGGATGCCATACACCAAGCAGAATGGGATAATTACTGCTTGCAATCTGGACTCCTGTTAACCCATCCCAAATTAGCATAGGCCTTCTTAGCAGCTGCATCAGGCTCCCGATTCCTGTTCAGTTTGTGATCTACCAGGATACTTCTATACTTTCCACATGTAGTACTGTCACTCCAGCATCCTCCTCATCCAGGTCATTAAGCAAAATATTGAATAAAAGGGCCCAGAATAGAGTCCTCTGGCACTCCACAGGAGACTTCCCTCCAAGGCAACATGGAGCCATTTATGGATACTCTCATAATCAGCCAATTATGACGCACCATCTAGTCCATATTACTCATTTCATAAGCAGGGTATAATATGGGTCTTTGTCAGACACCTTGCTCAGGTCAAGAATCGGAGTCAGGAAGGCATACAGGATGGATGGATGGATAGCAGGCAGGCAGGAAGGAAGACAATGTCACGGCATTCCTACAATCTAGGAGATAAAGTTGATTTGTGACAAACCCATGGTGGCTCTTATAAATTGTGCATGGTGCAACAATAAATGGTAGTTTTCTTTTAAAAACAAAACAACTTTCTCAAACAGTTCCAACTGTAAAAGAAAGACCATTGGAAGCCAACAGAGCTTCTCCAGAAGCTCAACAATAGACTGAAAATCAAAACAAACAGCTATATGATACAACTGACCTAATCTCACCCAGATGCAGCAATCTGGTGCCAGTCTAGGGAACTGAGAGGACACACGGAGATCAGCAACCCAATCACCTCTGTCACCTCCTGAGTTTTGGGGAGCAGGAGGGTAATGTCCAGGAAACACATTGCCACCAAATTGGCCAAATTGTGGACAGCACCACCAGAGTCAGGGTAGAGAACAACCTAGCACTCCCTTTCTGCCCCCAGCCACAGAGACAGCGTGGACCAGCCTCATTTTGAAATGGCTCTTGTGTCTGTGTCCCAAAGCCAGAAAGGAAGCTTAACAGCAAAGTAAGCCTTCTTTCTGGGTCCAGAGATCATGAGAAGCCCTGGGTCCGATAGAGTGCCCAGAAGCTAACCCAGGTTGCTTGGGGGGTGGGGGTGTCATTTGGACATAGTCCAAATCCAGAAATGAAAACGAAGAGGGGTCGCATAACAGTGCCTCACATAAAAAGCCACACAGTGGATGCCCCCACAGTTCAACTTAATCATAGCTTATTCAACTCAGTTTTCTAGGCTTCAACTCTGTTCTGCACAGCCCACCAGACAAGCGTGACTAGTTTGTGGCTCGGTATGTCGTCACGCAAACAGGGAAGTGCAGGAAACAGTAAGGGAGGCAGAGAGCAGCGTGGCAGGTCCCGTTTAGGATCTCTAGAGAAGTAAATGGAAGAGGAAAGGGGATAGACCAGCCGCTGCCTGAAGATGGTGCAGTGTGAAGGGGCCAAACTTCTTGTCTCCTGCAGAGAGATGAGGGAGCAGAGGACGTTTAGCTTTGAGAAGAGATGAATGAGGACGATCATCGCACTCTTCACGGCCTGGGTTCCTATCTCGCAGACGTGGAGATGACAAATTCTGGTGGAACGTTAGGAAAACACCCCAAAAGATCAGAGCAGTTTAACTGCGAAGCCAGCGGTGGGCCCTCCCTCACAGGGTGTCTTTGAGCTGAGGTTGGGCAGGAATGTGTGGTGGTGTTTTCATTTAGGTTCCTCTGCTAAGCCCACTCAATGAGCTAAACGCCCCCTTCTAACTCTACAATCCATCCAGGAATTTAAGTGGGCAATCGTATACCCACTAACCAAAATAGAGAGCCATGTCCCTACAGTGATCAGTGTTACACCGGTTTTGAAAGAGGGATCTGGTAACTTGTAAGTTCCTAGTAGAAAGAGGGATTTAACCCTGGAGCCAGTTGCTTGGGGGGTGACCGTCCCCCTTTGCCAGGTTCCTGCACTGAGCAGCAGGCTGGACTCATAACTGAAATAAACGCTCGCTTCCAGCTCTGTGCTACTATGGCTCTGCAAAAGCAAGAGACAACAGGTCAGATACAAAACACACCCAAAATTCTGGGGGAAGGGAGAGATCAAGAACTACAACAGCCCAAAGGCTATTGAACCCGGAGTGGAAAGCCAGCTGGGACCACAATGAAAACTCCTGGCCAAGGCGAAAGAGTTTAGGGGCCAATGTCCAAGTGTCAGTGCTTGTCTGGGCAGTCTCCAGCAGCATGTCAGAAGCAGCTAAATCTTGCCCACCTCCCCCTCTGACCACCACCACCCCGTCTCCCTGCCGTCCACAATCACAGTCCACATCTTGCTCTCCCACCTGCTGTGCAGCACGAATCATTCGACGCGCCTCCTCCTTGATGCTGGGGTTGTCTGGGGGTGGCGGCTGCACCAGCGTGGTCACTTCAGTTCCCCGGAACCCAAAGACCATTGGCCAGCCTAGATCCAGCTCTGGAACGGCCAGGTCAGAGTTCACCGGCCAGTAAGTGCCTGAGGAACCATCCATGTCAACATCCTGCGGGCCAGAGTCCGTGCTGCCCCCGCCCTCCTGAGAGGCATACTGTGGCTTCTGCAGGTGCTGGGTGATGTGCTCAATTTCTGAGGGGCAGAGGAAGTCTGGGGCCCCCTCCTCAGCCAGAAACCGATGGTAGCTCTCCTTGCCCTCCTCAGCCAGCAAGTCCAGCGCCAGGCGGTAGTACTCCTTGTAGTGGGGCGGAAGGTAGTTGGGATCCAGAGGGTTGTCCCCTTGAGAGGAGCTCTGTGACCGGCGAGCCATGGCAACAAAAGCCACTATGGGGGGAAACAAGAGCCTGGTTACAAGGGCTGGGCAAAGCAGCATCACTTCATTTCATGGAGCAGCTTCTACTCTGGAACTCCCTCTCTGAAGGGGCATCCCCACCTGAAAGAGCCAGGGGCTCAGCCTTGATGCTGCCGTGGAAAGCCTGAAAGTGGGTCTCTCTGGTTCCATGGCAATGCCTTTTGTGGAAGCACATGTGAACACCCCCGTGTGCACCCACAGACGCCCATCCAAGTGGCTGAACTGATGCAATGCAGCAGCTTCAGTGCAGTGCCTCCCAGCAGGAGCCCCTTCCCTTCATGACCCACATAAAAGGGTACATTGCCAGTTGTGGCAAAGCAGCTTTTTGAGGCTTTGTTCAGGTCTGCCCCTTACACATGAACAGGACCCATGAGAACCTGTCCTTTCTCTCCAGTCCCCGCTTAGTGCCTCCATCCTTGAGGAACCAACCAACCAACCAGCCTTCGGAGATGTCAGGGTTCCTCTCCATGCCAAAGAGGTCACATGATTCGGACACAAACTCTCACTCTCCTCTAATGGAAGCAGAAACCATCCTGTAGCACCTGGTTTGCGCCCAAAGGTATACCATGCCAACCTCTTGAGCCAGGTACTTTGCCTCCTCTGTGGCTCAAATGCTGAGCTGTGTTTTGCACAGAGAAAATGCATCTGTGGGAGGCAGGGCAGAGAAAGAACACCCTCCTAACAGAGGTCTTGAGGACAGGCAAATCCCTGTGCCAGGTGAATCTCTCAGATAAAAGTGACCACTGACCAAAAGGGCATGGTGCAGTTTTTGGGACCATGGAGACCTCTTAAATTAGTATCTTACAGAGCAAAAGGAGATTCAATTCTACCAAGCCCCCGAACGGGGAGGCAGAAGAGGAACACTGGGACAGAAGCAAAGGTTGCTACACCAATGTCTCCGGAGTTAAAAGAAAACAGCAGCTGTCAAGCAGGAAAACGGGGAGCAGGCAGCAGTGGCTGGATGCAGACGCGGGTTCAGGAGGCCTGGACTCCGAAGAGCCCTTCTGGCCCTCATCCATCCCTCAACTTCTCGGGGCGTGGCCTGACAAGGGAGACCCTTTGAGGTGAACAGGGAGCCACAGCACCCAGGACTCTGTCCTGAACAACAACATTTCTGTGGGTGTCCGACATCTCCAGTGTGCTCCCCCCTCCCAACTAGGTCTTCTCAGTGCTGTTCCTGGGTAGTGAATTCAAGAGACCCTCAGGACTAATGGTGGAAGAGGAAGAGAGACTGAGACCAAGAGGCAGATGCCACACTCAGGCAGCTTGGCTAAGTTTAACCATAATTAGGGTTTATTTTGATGATTTGGTGCAATTCCAACCTGTTAATTAGCATATGATTCAATGCCCTGTGTAAACTATGGAAAGGGGTTAAATCAGTGACCAGGGCAAGTGTGTTGTGTGAATGTTAGGAAGAGTAACAGCAGAAGGAAAAACCAAGCAGCTGCTTGGTGCCAACTCCAAGAAGGTATGTTCACGCATGCTGCATGCACCCATTGGGAAAACAACAGCCTCTGTACATAAGCAAGCTGGCCCTGCAGGTTCTGGGGGGTGGGACAGTCTTGCTGTGCTTGGCTTGCTAGCCTCCCACATTATAACAGCTGTTGCACTCCAGGTGTGGCTTGGGGTAGGTGCCAAAGGCCGCAGGGGAGTTACACAGGACTATCTCTGGCGGAGAGGAAGCGGGCATGCCGCTTCATGTGCCTACACAGGTGAGGCTGTGCATAGAGGATGGCCACGTGGGGGAGGCATAGGTGGGGCTCCTGAGACTTTGGACCGTTCCACTCCTGCTAGAGTTCCACTTTGCACAGGCACCTCCAGCTGCACCAGACAACAGTTCTATGTGCTTGGCCAGGCATTGTTTGTTTAGACAGAAAACTACAGTCAAACATAACTACACCCACCACTAAAGCTGACACATGAAAAAATCCCCAAATATTAAATAAAATCCATCTCGATCCTACCTGGAGCATCTGCTGCCAGGCCAGTCAAGTCGCGCTGGTGAAGATAGCGTAAATGCACGGCTCCCCTGCAAGAGATTATCCCAGAGGACGGCCCCAACCCCATAACTCTGGTCTGCCCTCACTGTCCTGCCCCAAGCCCTGGCCTTGAAAGGACTCTCCTCTCTGATGACAGCCAGGCTCAAGAGAGGCTGGAGTCACCGGCAGAAGCATGGCAGGCCAGCCATGTTCCCAGCACCAGAAACTGCTGGCTGCCTCCAGCCTCGGAGCAGGACAAAGGCGGCCTGTCAACTGGTCCTCCAAGCAGCTCCTCTTTTTCCTTCTGCTTCAGCCACGATCAGGTGTGCTGAAATGGAGCTCCAGACCCGGGGCAAGCCCTAGGCAGCACAAAACGGCTAGACATTGGCTAGGTTTGTGTACTAAGAATCGTGATCCGTGAGCGTCTGTGCAGAGTCATGCCGCTTGCCACATAGCTCGGGCAGCCAACTTCTGGGGCAACTCTGCCACAGACGAGGGCTGCCAAAGCCCTTCCAGAGACTCGTTCTCAAAGGCAGGGCCTGGTAGTTGCAGCAGATTCGGGCAGCTTTCTTAAAATAAGGACTCTCCTGTGGGACACAGCTATTTGTGAAAACACAGAGGGATTTTCCACCGGCCAGCCTTCACCCAGCTGCTTCAGCTGGGAGGCTACATGGGTGCTGACTGCCTGGATGTCCATTAGATTTATGAATAGGAGCAGGGTCCAGGAGGCCCCCTGACTCAGCATCCTGTTCCAGCAATGGCTAACAGGTGCCACCAGCAGGAAGCCCCAAGCCAAGAAGGATTTTTCAGAATCTCATCCCACCATGCTACCCTTGGTCTTCCCCTTCCTTTTGACCCAATTGCTCTTCCTTCACGTAGCTGTTTTGTAATTCAATCCGCATTCATTCTGTCTACATAACCAAACCACCACAGCATAATTGTTTCAAACTGATGACTCACTTCGGCTCATATTCATCCAGTTCCCATTCATTTGTGACCTTGTCTTGCTTGACTACACCCTCTGTAGTCCCACTGCATTCAACTTTTATTTATTCATTTTATTTATTAAATTTCTCCCCCGCCCATCTCCCCCCAATGGGGGACTCTGGGCAGCTCACAACTCATTGAAAACAATAAACAAATATACAATTAAAAGCCTATACACAACAGATGAAGGAAAAAGTCCAGGAGGCCGATGGTTTGGGGCAGCAACGCCAGGCCCCTAGGAGGATAGCCAACCCCACATCTGACGACCTCCCTCCCCGCCCCAGGCCAGATGGCAGAGCCAGGTCTTCAAGTCCCTCCGAAAGGCCAGGAGTGAGGGGGCTGATCTCACCTCTGGGGCAGAATGTTCCAAAGGGCGGGGGCTACCGCAGAGAAGGCCCGCCTTCTGGACCCCGCTAGTAGGAGCTTTTTTGCCGAGGGGGTCCGGAGGGGGTCTCACACCTCTCTGTGTGATCAGGTGGGACGGGCTGAAGTCATGGGGAAGAGGCGGTCCCTCAGGTAACCTGGTCTCATGCCATGCAGGGCTTTAAAGGTGATAACCAGCACCTTGAATGGGACCCAGAAGCAAACCAGTACCCAATGCAGCTCGCAGAGCAACAGTGTTACGTGGGTCCTTCTTCGGGCCCCCAAAATAACTCACGCAGCTGCATTCTGGACCAGCTGAAGCTTCCGGATACTCTTCAAGGGTAGCCCCATGTAGTGCACATTGCAGTAATCTATCTGGGAGATAGCAAGGGCGTGAGTGACCGTCCGAAGGGCATCCCGATCCAGGAAAGGGCGTAACTGATGCACAACCCAAAGTTGTGCAAAGGCCCTCCTTGCCACGGCTGCCACCTGCTCTTCAAGCAGGAGCCGTGAGTCTAGGAGGACCCCCAGATTACACAATGGGTCTGTCTGGGGCAGGGCCACCCCATCCAGCACCAACGATGACAAAGTCCTGGATACAGAGGAGCCATTAACCCACAGCCACTCCGTCTTACCAGGGTTCAGCCGAAGCCTGTTGTTCCCCATCCAGACCCTCACAGCCTCCAGGCACCGTGAAAGGGCGGTCACGGCATCACTTACCTCACCTGGGATGGAGATGTATAACTGGGTATCATCAGCGTACTGATGATACCTCATCCCATGGTGGCGGATGATCTCGCCCAGCGGTTTCATGTAGATGTTGAAAAGGAGCGGGGAGAGAACCGAGCCCTGCGGCACCCCACAGAGGAGGGGCCGAGGATGGGGCCTCTCGCCCCCGATCACCACCGATTGGGACCGGCCCTGGAGAAAGGAGGCGAACCAGCACAAGAACGTGCCGCCCACCCCCAATTCCCTGAGCCGTCCCAACAGCATACCGTGGTCGACGGTATCGAAAGCTGCTGAGAGATCAAGGAGAGCGAGGATGGTCGCACTTCCACCATCCCGCTCCCGCCAGAGGTCATCCATAAGTGCGACCAATGCCGTTTCCGTTCCATATCCGGGCCTGAAATCTGACTGATAAGGGTCCAGATAATCCGTTTCCTCCAGGACCCTTTGGAGCTGCGATGCCACCACTTTCTCAACCACCTTCCCCAAAAAGGGGAGGTGGGAGACTGGACAAAAATTGTCCAGTATGGTAGAATCCAGGGAGGGTTTCTTGAGGGGGGGTGCACCAACGCCTCCTTAAAGGCAGCCGGAAACACTCCCTCCTGCAAGGGTGTATTAACCATCGCCTGGATCCAACCACATGTCACCTCCCGAGCTGCTTTCACCAGCCAGGAGGGGCATGGGTCAAGATGGCAAGTGGTGGCCTTCACAGTCCCCAGGATCCTGTCCACTTCCTCAGGATCAATAGGATCAAACTGTTCCCAGATAACTGGGTAAGAACAGTCCCCCGGTATCTCCCCAGACCCTGCCACAATGTAGGCCTTGATAGCGGCTCTAACCTGTGTTCGGTCGGATTCGGTCTTTGTCTTCCTCCAGCGGCGCTCTAGACGTCTCTTGACCCTCTTCAGCACCCTCGACTCCTCCGTAAACCATGGGGAGTGTCGGGGCCGATGTGGCAAGAGAGGTCGCATAGGCGCGATCCTGTCCAAGGCCCCGGCCGCCTCCCTATTCCAGGCAGCAGCCAAGGCCTCCGCTGGACTGTGCAGCTGATCTGTGGGAATACCCCCCAGCTCCCTCTGAAACCCTGACAGGTCCAACAGGCGCCGGGGGCGGGCCAATCGCATGGGTCCTGCCTCCCTGCGGAGGGGGGGTGGCATAGGAGAAACTCAGGGTCACCAGGACGTGATCTGACCATGACAATGGGGAAAGCTGTATATCTCCCCTCAGATCACTTAGCCATTGCTTCGACAAGAAGACCAAATCCAGCATGTGGCCACTGTCTCGGGTTGGGTCCCACACAATTTGAGACGGGCCCATGGCTGCCCTGGTAGCCATCAACTCCCGAGCCACATCCAAGGACCGTCCCAGGGACGGCAGGTTGAAGTCCCCCAGAACCATAAGCCAGGGGAACTCCACCACCAGTCCCGAGATGGCCTCCAGCAGCTCAGGCAGGGAGGCTGCCACATAGCAGGGAGGCCGGTACAGTAGCAGAACTCCCAACTGTTCACGGGAACCCAACCTAATGAACAGCGTCTCACAGCCAGAAACATGTGGAGCAATGCTCCTGAAGGCCACCAGAGATTCCCGGATGACAACAGCTACCCCTCCTCTCCTGCCCTGGCATCTCAGCTGGTGCCACACTGTGAACCCTGCTGGGCACATTTCCGAGAGGGGCACCCACCCCTCGGGCCCCAGCCAGGTCTCAGTAATGCATGCCAGGTCTGCCCCCTCCTCAGTGATCAAGTCACATATGAGGGGGGCTGTGATGGAATGGACTTATGAAGGCCAGGCTCAGGGAGATAAGCATGTTCTTAGCCCCCAGCAGGAGCGTGGGAAGTTCAAGAAGATGAGGCTGGCACCTCCCTAAGGAATTCACGGTGTTGTGGCTGGCTGGCTTGGGAACTAGGGTTCAGTCTGGGGAGATTTTCTGCCTGGAGGTTGTAGCTAATAAACGCAACAGAACTGTATTTGCATTGTCTCTTGGAGTTCTTTGGGCTGAACCTGACAGGGGCCTTGTTGTTAACCAACCCGGCATTAAGCAGCAGCAGGTGAAGGCCAGGGCCCCTACAAACCTGCTGACCGGGGCCTGGGAATGAGCCAGGAGGGCCGGAACACACCACCGGTAACACACACCGGGGGTGTCTTCCCCGAAGATAGCCCTCCCTTCAGCTCCTGCCATATCGTCCCCTACCCTTACTGTTATGTTTCTCCTTACATACACGGTTCTCATTTTCATAGAACGAAGTGGGCAAAAGCACACTCTTATATATAGTACAAGCATGTGGCTCCAGTTGACACTGCATTAAAAGTCAATCTAACATTCACTGCAAATTATTTGGGATCTCAACAACAATCCCGTTCTGTATCAGCATCATCTGCATGCAAAAGTACACAATCAACCAACACAACCACCAAGGGGAACTCACTGCTGAACCATTCACTAAGCACACCATTTATTCTCACACATGCTTTCTATCTGTCATCTCACTACATTCAACAATCAACCTTCAACTTTCAACAATTCAAGCCTGTTCCCTTTATAATCCCCCTTAACTCCTGCTCTGCTGATGAACAGTGCCAATGGGGTATACCTAGGAGGGGTAAGCAAAGAAAGCCAGGAGTGTATGCCAAGAGTGCATAATCCCAGCAGGGTCACCCAAATTTAGAAGGTCACCCCAACTGCCCAGCTAAAACAAACAGGCACCTATATCAGGCAGCAGAGGTATAGGGAGAGGCTGGAGGCAGATGATCTCTTCAGTGACAACAGTAAAGGCATCGTTTCATATGGAATAGGAGAAGGCCATGGTAAACCACACCTGTATTTTTACCAAGAAAACCACATGGATTAGAAATATAAAATGACTGATGATATCCTGATGGATGATTGGCCCTTACAGTCAGATGGCACTTAACATGCTACTGAGGATCTTTCAGAGTACTAACGGTGTTTATGACATGGTTAGATTAGTGTCTAGTTGCTGATGTTGCCATGCAGGAAAAAAAAATCTGAAGGTACCAAGACAGAATTGGAGTGGGAACATGGAATGTAAGAAGCATGAACATGAGAAAGCTCAACACAGTGAAAGACGAAATGAGTACACATTGACATCTTAGGCATCAAGAAATGGAAACGGACTAAAATTGGACACTCTCAGTCAGAAGATTAGGTTGTTTACTACTCAAGGCATGAAAAACAAAGAAGGAATTATGTTGCTTTCGTGGTCAGGAAGGGTATAGCAAAAACAGTACTTGGGTACAATGCAACCAATGATCAAATAATGTCAATTACTCTTTGCAGACCACCTTTTAATATGACAACCATCCAACTTTATGCTCCAATCACTGACTGGAGAAGAAGAGGAGGCTAACAGGTTTTATGGTAAAGTTCAATCTGAATTCAACAGAACGTGCAAGCAAGATGTATTGGTTGTGATTGGAGATTGGAATGATAAAGTTGGAAATATTAAGGAGGAAAATGTAGCTGGACAATATGGTCTAGGAAACCAGCAAGAGAACAATTTACCGATTTCTCCCAATCCAATGATTTCTTCATTGCTAACACAGTCTTCCAGCAACCAAAATGACATTTACGTACATGGAGATCAGTACATAGAAATCAAATTCACTGTATCATTGGTACATGACCATGACAGAGCTCAGTTATAACAGCAAAGACATGGCCAGAGGCTGACTGTGGAACAGATCATTAGCCACACTTGTCAAGTTCTAAGTCAAGCTAGAGTGGCAGAATGGTGCCTAATCAATTCACTTTATCATACACGTTCTCTAAGGTAGGGGCTCCCAAACAAATCCTTGCGGGTTTTGAAGAAATTCCAAGGGGATGTGCAAGAATGTGGATTTTTTTTTAGAAAGAAAATTATCAGCCTACTTTTAAAAAAAGAAATCAGACCGTGAATTTAAAATATGTTTGTTTTTCTGTATTCTGACATGTAGGCATATACATTTGGTTGCTGGACAGGTCTCAGTATGTTGTGGAAAGCAACAACATCATTTTTCTAGTACACCATGGGATCAAAACACAGGACCCAAAGCAAATAATCAAGGCTCACTGCAGTGTTTACTATATAAACAATATGTACCAGAGGGGACCCCACCAAAACAAGAGCGAGAGACACCCCTGCAAGCAAAAGAGATGCACTGGTATTTATACGTTTCAGAAGAAGGGGGAAAATGATGCAGACACGCATATCCGTATGATGATGCAGGCATACATAAGTCATAGGTCTCGGGTCACTTCCTGCCCTTCTGCTATCTTCAAAGAGAACAATTGTCTTAGTGAGAAGAAACAGATCAAAAGGAGGGGGCAATTCAGGGTGCCAGATGCCAGGAAGAAGACATCCCAGATTCCAGGTTGCCATGGAAATGTTCTGATAAAATTTACAAGTTGATGTGAACTAGGTGATATGCCAGCTCCAAGGCTACTGCACATTTCTTATGTTTCAATTTGATTTAACCTCTCTCTTTCATCTGAAAACTTATTTTCCTCACAACACCTATGAATATTCTGTAGTGATTGAGACTATTCAGTTTTTGCCCAAGGACTGGTAATATGTGGAAGTTGCATAAACCAGTACATATATGTAACACTAAGAGTAAACAGTAATAGTGCAAATGTATTCACAAAACACAAAAATATTAACATTAAATGGCTGCAACTAAGAAAAGGAAGTAACATGAAGAGTGCACTAAGTAAGGCTTCACTGTCTGGGAAAAAATGGGATTGATCATCCTCAGTGTGCATTATACCAATCAGTTCTTGGCAAAGACACCATGAGATCTAGACATCTGGAGTATTATCTTACAACAAGCCACAGCACCTCGAAAGACAAGCCAAAGGAACTTTTTTGTTGCTCAATTTCAGAATTTGAGCCACATATAATTGAAAAATGAATGGAGATTTTCATTAAGCATCAGCCAAAATGGGAGAAACATCTGATGAACCACCATTGCTCACAACTGAAGCCAAGAAAACACAAAACTGGTGGAAAATCTTAAATGCTAAATTCAGAAGAGAATGAAATTTTCTCCTTTTTTTCACAGTGCAGTGCAGAAATAGCATTAATGCAACATAGTGCTAGCCATTGTTCATCTATGTTCAATTCGTTAGCCATGAAACTGAGAAAGAAGTACTAGTTTCATGAGAAAAAATGATTACATAGTGTATGCTAAGACATTGCTCCAGCAATGACCGACTCTCACTCTAGATTTGTTATGTCAGTGGGGAAAAAAATCAGTCATAATCAGCACTCCCCATGTCAAAGAGAGACAATTATTAGCTGCTAAAACCCTTCCAGATGATCTGCATGATTTGTTAAATTTCGTTCAGAGCAATGTTTTAAATCCAAGACTTTTTGCAGCTCCTTGTGTGAATGTGAGAACATAAGCATAAGCACGGGGGAAATGCTTTTACGTTTTTTCAAGTTCAAAGACAAAGTGAAAATCTTCCTCAAGGAACAGAAGAAAGAAAGACTGTATTATACATTTATAAATCAAACATTTCAACTTTTCCTGGCCTATTTGGGGGACATATTTGAATCTTTCAACAATTTCCGCTTAAAGCTGCAAGCAAACAATGCTACAAATAATAGAACAGAATGCCGTAAAAATGTTCCAAAACCCAGTTTTGGAAACATTGAACACAAGTTGAGATTACTTTTTTTTTTACCTTTGCAACACTTTCATCACTTGTTGGAAACTAAGGTTTTTAAGAGGATGTGAAGGACCAAATTGTGTTTCACCTAGACTACTTTTCAGACAAATTCATCTGCTTTTCTGGCAACACTCTTCCAGTGCTCTGTTCATTTCCTACCAGATGAACAGCATGAAAAAGACCTTCATATAAAACAGAATTTCAGTGTGAAAGATAATTTTGAAGAACTCTTGAATGAAATACTTTTCAGGTTACTCAAAAGTTGGTAAAGAGGAATGATGAATCGTTTTCAGTTTTCTTTCACATAACTTAGTAAAAAAAAAACTTGAACTTACAATAAAAACAAAATAAACTTATTTTTATAAATAACTCAAGGCAGCGAACATACTTAATACTCCTTCTTCCTCCTATTTTCCCCACAACAACACCCCTGTAAGGTGAGTTGGGCTGAGAGAGAGGAACTGGCCCAAAGTCACCCAGCAGCTTTCATGCCTAAAGCAGGACTAGAACTCACTGTCTCCTGCTTTCTAGCCTGGGGCCTTCACCATGCTAAATTATCAGACAATCTTTAAATATAAGGATTGGGAGGGACCTAGGACACCCTCTAGTCCAGCCTCCTGCCCAGGCCAGAAACCCACCGCTAAAGGATGCCTGACGGGTGGCCATCCATCCCACCACCCCCAATCCGCCTGCATTTATTAGGAAAAAGTCAAGAATTCTGCATCTGTCACTATCGTATTCCACACTGTTATTTTCTGTCCTGTCCCTAGCCTGCTAAGGACATTCTGACTTTTGTTTCTGCCTTCTTCTAAAGTATTCGCTATCCAACACAGTTTGTGCCAGATGCAGGTTTAATGAACTGTTCTTTAGAGTTTGGTCTATTGGTGAAGGCCCCAGGCTAGAAAGCAAGCAGGAGATGGTGAGTTCTAGTCCTGCCTTAGGCATGGAAGCTGCTGGGTGACCGTGGGCCAGTCCCTCTCTCAGCCCAACTCACCTCGCAGGGTTGTTGTTGTGGGGAAAATAGGAGGAGGAAGGAGTATTAGGTATGCCTGCCACCTTGAATTATTTGTAAAAAAATAATAAAGCTGGGATTAAAACAAATTTAAAAATCTAAAATCTTCCCTTTCTTCATACAAGTCAGGAATCAGGAAAAGACTGAAGAGTCCAAGGCCCAGGACCTGAAGGGGGGACCTTCAGCACACACAGCTCAGACCCACCTCACTTTGAGGAGGCTCTGACTGCATTTTTCAAGCCAACTGTGGGTCCAGCAAACAGAGATGCCATTCAGCCCATATGAACTAGCGTGCTTTCTGAAATTGAGCTACGTTATCTCTACTATAGTCCCTGACTTGATTGAGGAACGTTAACCTTAAGCACTCTAAACTCATCATCTAAATTATCAAACTACTTTGCAAATAAAATCCTGAAAGACTAACATACTGAGTTACTAAACTAGTAAGTGAGTACACGTGTGTGCATGTGTGCGCGTGTATGTCTCCAATAAAGGCCTCTTCACTGAAGGACTATAATCTACCACACTGGTCCAGTGCATGTTTTGGGTGATAATAACAACTCTGTGTGAGTGTGTATTCAGTGACAAATAACAGAAAATGTAAAAACATAAAATAGCATGGAAAAGTTTGTATGTTTGTGAAGTCCTAAAATTAGGAGCATATTTTCCTTCGCAAAACAGTGGCAGCAGAAAAAAATGTTGCTACTCTCCTAGAAATACTGTACTCCAGCCTGAAAATAAAAAGCCAATGAAATAATCCTCAGAACCAGTAGAACTCCCGTTAGCAAGCACAGTTATGGGGGCAGGGCCCAAGTTGCTGTAGAAAGGACAGGGGGGTTACTGTGCAAAAGGGGTACTGTTATACCTTTGCTCCAGTATCAATCACAGAGGGCAAGACGTTAAAGTCTGAAGAAAAAAAATCCTTTGACCGGGTAGCTTCCTTAGTGGATTGTGGGAATGCTGCAAGCATCATATAACTTCGGCAAAGCATTTGACAACAGACTCTATGATATGCTGATTAGCCAGATATTAACTTTACATTGGATGGCATGACACATAGGGATATATATAGCTGGCTCAAAAATCATACTTGAAGAGCATTCACCAATTTCTCATCAATTTGGAGAGAAGTATCTGGTGCCATCAGGATCAGACCTGGCTCCTCTATTTTTCAGTATTTTTATTAATTACTTGTATAAAGAGGTATTAAAGAATGCTTACCAAATTTACAAATGATACAAAATTGGCTTCAATACCTACTACTCTAGAAGACAGAAGTAACATTAAAAATGATTGTGAAAGAAAACAAAAATTAGCTGGGGGTGGAGAGATCCCAGGTTTGGAAATGGGATTTGCGAGAACGATCTTAGAATAGTAAGCAAACTGAGTACAAGCCGGCAGCGTAAGGAGGCCGCAGAAAAGGAAAATGCCGTTTTAGGCAGCATCGACGTAATTTCCAAATCAGAGAGGAAGCCACTGTTCCACACTATCCTGCTTTAGTCACACACCCCTTTGAGCATCGCACCCAGATCTGGGGTCCAGAGAAGGCAGAAGAGGTTCCGAGCAGGACAACCAAAACGATCGGGGACAGAGGCAAGTCCCAGGAGGGGGAAGCGAAGGCGCTGGGAAGGCAGAGGCTTGAGAAAAGCGGACCGAAGGGCAATACAACGCTCCTCCAGAGCACCTGAGAGGAGCTCAAGGCCCGACCTCTCACTCCAGAGGGCAGGACAGGGAATAACGGGATAAAGCCCCAGGAAGGCAGCGCTCCCTAAGCGTACGAGCCATCCCGCCAGGAAGCGATGACCCGGGAGACAGATGTGTTCCAGCAGAGGCTAGACGGCCATCCGCCTGGGACGCCTCAACGTAAACTCCTGGGCTGGACACAATGGCCACTCCCTATCGTATTATGACTTAGCTGTGCTTAGTGTCCTTTGCCAAACTCAGCTCCATGATAAATGAAGAAGCCCAGATCGTACAGGCAAGGACTCTCCCCTCCACATTACCTTTCCAGCTGACTGGAGTTGGCAATCAGCTGTTTGTACATTTTCTGAGGAGTCCAAAAAGCATGGGAAAGTTGCTTTATTTTTTGGCTATATTGAAACAGCACCCCTTTTCCCCTGCCCCCACAAGAGTTCCAGATCTGTAGAAACCAGGCTGGCCTGACCTGCCTTTCAACACCAGGAGAAGACCTGGCTTTTCCTTCATGTTGGGATGTGGCTTCTACAGCCTTGCTTCGTTTTTCATTCCTGAGGTGTTTATTACAGGGATTGTGAGGATGGTCAATGGATGCTCTACATTAATGCTGCCCAACCCCCTCTGCAGTTAGCAGCCACGGTGTCTTGTGGACATTAATTCCACAGGTCAATCCTATGTTGTGTAGAGAAGAGCCTTCTTCTGAATGTCCTAAATCTCTTCCTATCTCTATCCTAGGATCTTGAGAGGAGGACAAAATCTTCTCTCTGCCCACTTTCTCCAGACCGTGGGTTATTCCCTGTGCTTCAATCATGCTCCCCTTAACTCACCTTTCTTCAAAGCTAGACAGTCCCAAACATTCTAGTTCCTTCTTGGAGAGAAGTGTTTGAACTTTTGGATCAGACACTTTTGGACTCCCTTTCTGCCATTTTTCCAGCACTAGTATACGGTTTTACAAATGTGGTGATCAAAACTGTGCACAGTATTCTTGATGCAAAGATACCATAATCTGTATACAGGCATTACACTGTTGGCATTTTATTTTCAGTCACTTTCTTAGAAGATCCCTCACACGGAATGTGTCTTTTCCACAGCTGTCACACATTAAGTTACCATCTTCACCAAGCCCTCCACTTAAGACTCCATGATTTTCTTTGTGGTCCACTACAGACAGCTCAGGCCCCATCAGCATATGGGTGTGGTTAGGGGCACATCATTTCACACTTACTTAATCTGAACTATGTTTGCTACTGCTTGACCATTTAGCTAGTGTAAAAAGAGATCCTTCTGGAGCTCTTCACAGTTTCTTTTGATTTTTATCACCCTGAATATTTGTGCGTCATCAGTAACCTTGATCAACTCATTGCTTACCCACAGGTGAATAACTCCTGCATGCAAAGATCTGCAATGTTCACTAGCTGTATTCCAAGCGCAATTTGAGTCGTTGGTTTTTAGCCTGAAAGCCTCCAACAGCATAAGGCTCAACTGCCCATCTCATCTGAAACCTGACCCACATGAAGGTCAGCGGGGAGACTCTCTTCAAGACGCCCTCATCGGCAGGGCATGTGGGAGAGGGCCTTCTCCTGCATTGCTCCCAAATCAGGAGACGTGCTTAGCTCTTCTCTTTCTGCCGATAGGATAGGAGGCAAGACCTCCTCTTCAGTCAGGTCATCTTAGTTTGAATTAATTGTCACATCAATTGTTTTATCATGCCTCAACTGGTTCTTTATTATTAGCAATCCTAAGTGCCTTCTGGGTAGAAAGATGGGATAGAAGTCAAATATATAAGCAGTCCTTCTCCTTTCCTCATAGCATACTTGTTATCTTGTGTTCTTTTTACATACTTACTCACACCACAATTTTAATCTATAGCGGAGTACCAATAATTTACCTCTGAAGGAAGATTTCAGGTATTATCAGCACTTTTTCTCCTGCAAAACTGTTTTGGAGGACACTTGCTCTGACATTGCAGTTTTGCAATGCTCACCCATTTGTCTCCTCCTCCTCCTCCTCCTCCTCCTCCTCCTCCTCTTCTTCTTCTTCAGAGGGGAGTAATTCCACTTCTCTACCTGATCAAGTTCTAAGTAAAGATCTATGACTGGTGAGAAACTGGCATGTGCCACTGCAAAAGTGGAAACATGGTTAACCAAAAAGGAGTGTGGAGTAGCAGTTAAGAGACCCAAGAGCCACACCCTCACGTGTACCAACCTTTCTGGACCAGTTCAGCATGTCTACATGTTCTGCCACCCATCAGAAAGCCACACTTTGCACCTCGTTCTCAAAGATGAATCTCTGGTGTCCTACACAGGCCCAGTGTACTGTGTCCAACCATCTCACAAGCAAACATTCTCTCCTGATGGCTTGTGAGAGGACGGATAAGAAGTAGCCTTGCTTCCTCATGGGCAATCTTACAGGAGAGCAACCAGTGATAGTTCTAGGTGCTTGGCAACTTCTAACCAAACTTGGCTGCTTTGGGAAGCAAAGCAGAGCCAGACCTGGTTAGTATTTGGATGGGTGACAACCTGGGAATCCCAGGGCTCTTGGTTAAGCTGGAAGTCAAAACTGATCCCAGAAGTCACCCATGGAAAACCACTTCTGCAATGTTCCCTAGAAAACTGCACAGTAGTCACTGGGAGCTGAATTTTAGAGGTGCTGCATCTTGCCTAAAGGTCCTGGCCCTTGGAGGGTGGTTTGAAATATGCCAACAATACCTTGAGCAATTTCTCCTACCCACTGCTTTAGTTGGTGCTATATCAAAAACAGGCCTGACAGACTGCCTGAAAAAACGGCACAAAGAAACAGAGACATAAAGTTCTAAATTCTAAAATATTCTGTATCAACAAAGGTTGATGTGTTAGGGAAACAATTGCTGTTGATGGACACCTCCTTCCAAAGTTAATATTGGGGTTGTGACATCTTGGATTTTTAGCCACAACAGCAAAACGATTTAAGACGCTCCCTCCATCTGACTAACCCTACCCAGGAATAAGCAGGAGCAGAAGGGACCGTGGGAGCAAAGAGTAGCTTGGAGCGCCTCATCCTCCCTGAATTTCTCTCCTTCCCTTGGAGTCACCCAAGTTGATGACTATGTGTGGTAGGAAGACGCCATCCCCTGCTTGGACCATCCTGAATCTTCCACACTTGGCTTCACTGGATGCTCCAGCTGAGCCCCCAAATTGCAAAGAATTGGGAAAACCTGAGAGGGATAAGAACGCAACTAAAATGCCTTCCTCCCCACTTCCTTCCCTTCTGCCTGCAAGTTCAACTGTAACTGCCTCTTCTTGTTGTTGTACAAGGCAGAGAAACATCTGCTCTTTATCTGACCTCCTTTGAAGTGAAATCCTACCTCGTTCCCAGAGCTGTTCTCTCAGCACTCCATGTTCCTTAACGTCCTTCAAGAACCAGGTCCTGGATCCTCCACAAACTGAGCACCCAGAATTAACATGAACTCCTGGCAGAGCAACACCATGACTACACATTTCATTAATTGCTTTCCACTGGATTTGGTAATTACAGCTAGCCGCCCCCCCTTCACTTTTATCAACTATCAGAATTACCCCATTGGTTGTTTATTTTTGGAGATGCTAGCTAGTTGTGAACTTGCCCAGTACGCCATAAGCAAGCCAAAACCATCCTCCTCCTCCTCCACTAGATTTATATCTTGGCTGTCCTTAGGCACTCAAAGCGGTGTCTGGTGTCTCCCGTAACAACAATTCTATAAAACAGTGAGTGGCCAAAGTCACCCCATGAGCCCCCATGGCTGAGGGTGCTCTTGAACACAACCACAGCACCAGACTCAGGATTCAAGATTCAGCCCCTGCAAGACGGAGCCCCTCACCAGCGTCACCTGCTGCAGCCTCCCCGTACCTCCTGCCAAGCGGAGACCAACCGTCCCGGGCCTGCCCTCTTTACTGCACTTGGACGGTCTGCACAGCGCCAAAGCCATTAACAATCACGACCGGCCGACCCTTCCAGAGATGCCCCAGCTGCCAGGCTGCTCAGAGGGAATGGGCAATCGGCCACAGGATCGTTTACGTTTCCTCCCAGGGAACTGAGTAGATCATTAACTTGGTAAAATGCAGAACTAAACATTACAATTAAATGTTTATTCAGTAAGCTTTTCTATCAACATTTATTAGTTTAGAAAACTTAAGCTTATAATGTCTGTCTCTTGGGGGGGTGTCTATATAGGAAGGGTCGTTTGGAGGATCTGGCTCTTCTCGTGGTTTCTCCTGCCCTTCCTCCGACCTCAGCTTGGAAACAAGCCTCTAGCCGGGCTGCCCTTGCCTGCTTCAGGAAACTAGCTGGGAGTGAAGCAACGGTGCCACAGCAGAAAGGAGACTCCTTTCCAGGGAACGCCGGGTCACAGCAGCCAGCGTGGCACCATCGGGCAGCCACTCTCATCCAGGATGCCACCCAGTGGCAGCCTCCTCCTGCCGCCCGTCCCAGCTCTACAGAGGCAGGCCAGGAGGACGCAGATGGCTCCCGCTGCTTGCGGCGCTGGCCTTGCCCAGGCCTTGGCCCTCGAGTGCGCGCGCTGCCTTCCTGCTCCAGCCCGCCCGCCCTGGCAGGGCCTGTCCCTGCCTGCTTCTGCTACCACATCGGCAGCCCTGCTGGTTCCCAGCCTGCCTCTCTCACCTTGCCGAACTGGCTGGGCTGCTTCAGCCACACCCAGCTCCATGGAAGGAGCCGACAGAGAAGCTGCCTCCCTTGCAGGCCCCTGGCCGTACTCCGGCACCAGAGGCAAGCAGGAAGGAGGACTCCAGGGAGATGGGCTTGAGGAAGGCACCTGTGGCGCAGCGCCAAGAGTTGCCTTAGAACCCTTCCTGCAGCTGCCGAGATCCATGGGGCCCGCAGGAGTGAGCGCACCCAGATCCTTGCCAGGGTTCCCCAGAGCTCCCACACACTCCGTTCAGGAGTTAGGACGGCTGTGCAGAGAACTTCCCCAGCCTCAGCCCGGTACGGAAGAAGCGGGTCTCTCTCCGGCCCTGGTCGGCCACGTCTCCAGAAGCCCGGGGCCTTGGCGATGGGGCGGAGAGAAATGGGAGAAGCGTCCAGCCCGAGGGTTGGAACCCTCCACTTCTCCCCCTAGAAAACCATCTCTCTCTAGGTGTCTCTCCCCCCTCCGCAGCAGCACGCACACACCCAAATCAGGGATTCCACGAGGCATGATAAGTCCGGTGCTGGAGCTGACTCTGGACTTCAGGGCTCGCACTGGCAGAACCCTCTTTCTGGCTCCAGAAGCACCCCAGCCCAGGGCCTGCGGATGGGATCCAAGCCCATCTCGTGTGGCAGCGCCGTGGCTGGCTTCCTTCAGCGGCAGGGATTTCTGGGGGCAGCCCGCTGTTTTGACCTCTTCTCCAGGAGAGGTCCCTACAAGTCACGTCTGGGACATTTCAGACAGCCTCTGCACGCGGGGCAGGGGCTGAGCCCAAGGCCAGAGTGGCACCACGCACCCCTTGGCAGGCCTGGCTTTGGTTCACGCGGCACTGTAGGGCTGCCTTCGGCTGCTTGCCTGCCCCAGCACGCCCCTGGGCGCTGGCACAGCGAGTGCTGGGGAAGGTGTGGGTATGCAATGGCTGGCGCCAGGGGAGGGGAGGGGAGGGGAGAAGCAGCAGCAGCAGCAGCAGCAACTCCCCTGGGGCTGCCCACCCCCTCCTGCCTGGGCAGCTCAGGCCACACCGGGGCAGTGCCCTCCTCCCTCCCCGACCAGACGGGCACGCCGGCTCCCTGCGGCGCTCTCCCACGGCCCCGCTTGGTTCACGAGGCCCCTGTGCCTGGGAGAGACGCTGCCCTTCGACCCTTTCCTGGGCCCTACTCGACCACGCTGCCGGCTCCCAGCCGCCCGGCCCAGCCCGGCCCCCTCCCCAGCCCCGCTCGCTTCCGAGCGCCGCAAGGCGTCGCTCTTCCCGGAAGTTTCAGCCCCGCCACCGGCCCCAGTCGGGGTCGCACGCGCGGGGGCTCTCCGTCGCGCGAGGAAGGGGACCGGCCCGCCGCGCTCGAGCCTTGGCCCTCGGCGGGCGAGGACCGGCCCGCCGCCTCTCCCCGTGGCCGACCTGCCCTAGCCCCGGGCCGGCCTCTCCTCGCTCCCCCGTCGGCCGCCTGACCCAGCCCTCCGAAGGCGGCGGCGGCGCACTCCTTTACCTTGCGAGGTGTCTCGGGACCGGCCGGCGGCTGTTCCCCTTGGGCAGGCGGTGGGCTGGCGGGCTGGCCGCTGCTGCTGCTGCTGCTGCTGCTGCTGGCGCTGGCGCTGCTGCCGCTGCCGCGCTCAAAGGCTCTGTGGCTGGCCGGCGCTCGGTTGGCTCCCACCCACGGCGCTCCGGGCGCCTGATTCACCTCGGAGCGGCGCGAAGCTCCACCCAGGGCAGCGGAGGGGAAGCGGAGCGAACTCTGGCAGCGAAGTCGACCGGCGGCGGCGGCGGCGGCGGGGAGAAAGCCAGAAGGCGCTCCCGCTCGCTCTGCACATTCCTAGCGCGCCTCCGCCTCCTGCGCCTCGCCCGGCCCACGGGAGCGTCTCCGGAGCCTCGCGGCCGCGAAACTACAACTACAGCGGGAAGGGCTCCTGGCCCGGCGCGGAGCCGGAGAGGGCGCCGCGCAGCCCGGCAGGGGCGGCCGGGCGGCCGCGCGCTTCCCCCGCCGCCCCCGGCGTCGCGGGAGACGGGCGCCCCGGTGCCTTGGCGCCGCCGGCAAGGGCCCGAAGGCGGGCGGCCGTTGGCCGACTTGGGCGGCGCGCGGGGAGAGGCCGGCCGGCCGGCCAGCTGGCCGCTCGCTGCTCTGCGAGCCCCAGGCTCCGCGGCCGGCGGCTCCGGCCAGGACCTGCGCTCGGCGGCCCGCTGCCTGTTGCGGGAGGCGCCTCCGCAAGGGGCAGCTGCACTTGTGGCGCTCGGCCGCCCGGGGCTGGGAGTAGGGCGGCTTCCGCGGGTCCTGCCCGGGGCAGAGGCGGGGCAGCGGCAAGGCCGAGCTGGAGCTCTGGGCGGGGGCCCGGCCGCGACTCCTCCCCTTCGCCTTCCTGTCGCACCTGAACGGGCTCGGCCGCCGAGAGGCCCCGCGTGGGAAGGGCGGGCGGGCAGCCCTGCGCGACTCACCTGCCCGCCTGGAACTTTCGCGTTTCTCATCCGAAGCGAAAGGGCGGCGGCGGCCCTCGGTGTGCCTAGTTACCCCGCTACAAGGTGGCTCGTTTCATGAGGAAGCGGGCCGGATCTGTGAACCCAAGCATGGAGTCCTCCGGTTGGGAGGGACCGTCTCGTCCAGCCCCCTGCCCAGGGCAGGAGCCTTCAGAGCACTCCAGACAGGCGGCTGCCAACCCTCGCTTGAAGACCCCCAGCGATGGAGCTCCCACCTTTCCGGGAGGCAGGCTGCTGCGCTGCTGAAGAGCCCTCCCGTCAGGAAAGTCCTCCTCATCTCTTGGACCTCCTTCTGTGAAACTGCCACCTGTTGGCTCTTGACTTTCCCTCCACACCTCTTCCCTGTGATAGCCCCTCAAGTCTTGAAAGACTGCTACCATGTCTCCCTGTGGCTCTCTAGGCTGAACATGACCAAGTTCCTTTAACTGCCCTTCATGGGATTTAGCCTCCAGGCCCCTCGCCATCTTCATCTCTCTTCTCTGCACCCTTTCCGGTTCTTCAGCCTCTTTTTTGTATTGTGGCAACGATAATTGGATGCAGTTTGGGCAGGAAACCCAGTATTGCCTCCACCTCTTCATCAAGGTCATTGACCCAGACCTGGAAGGGTCACCACCCCAGTCCTTGCAGCACTGAGCACCAAGGCACGCTCTCCACAGCCAATTTTCGGGCCAATTCTGTACCAGTGTATGCCATTCTACCCAATCTTCACTTAAGCTGTTGCCAGACTGCTACCAAGCAGGACATCCTAGCCCGCACTGGCCCAGCTCGCTTTTCAGTGTGACAGGGGGACTTTGTCAGAGACGCATTACACCCTTCCATCAGGGGTAAACAACATTATACAAAGCGCAGAAGAAGAGTAAGAAGTGGAAAGCAAGTGAAACTAGGCCCAGAAAATAAAAGAAAGAGATCCTGAAATCCGATTTACGCCAACGCTACACGTGTCTCCTCCTCCACTTCTCCAGATTCCTCAAAGATCATCCATAAAGAAGGCAGTACGACCTCTCCCCAAAATCCAAAGGGCATCTCTGTTCACATGACACTGAGCCACAAACAAGGCTTGGGTGTTTGCTTTAGCCTGATGTTGCACCCAAGTGCCCCTATGATTGTCGTTCCAGACCGCTTTCCCCACTCAAGAACAACGTGCCAACTGATCTATTTATCTGAGCATCTTTCCTGAATTCCCGATCAGTGTAATTTATGGGCATAAAAAGAGGTTGGGGCAAAACAAGGTCCAGAATAGGATGAATTGTGGGTTCGAATCAAGGGGCGAAGTGATGCCTTGGAGAATCGTGCCCAGAGGCTGCTACAAGAATGCAAGGGTGAAACAACAACCACAGCACGAACCAACTGCTCAGCAGCCTCAACAGCAAGGAGCTGTCGGATTCTATGAGCATACGTTAAATGAAAATTGCGCGTTCTAAACATTTTTTTGATGAATGGCTTCAAAGGCCAGGTCGTCAGTTTGGACTCCCAAGATCCCCATGACTGTAGAGACCCACAGCTGGCAGCCATTAAAACCAGAGTGCAAAACAGGAAGGGGAAAGATAAGGTGGTCCGGGTGGACTGCAGCGATCATCTGACCCATGTTCAGTTTAAGACTGTTGGAAAGAAACGCCCACACTGTGGCATCCAGGGTGCAGGCCGAAGAATTCATTTAAGAACCATCAGCACAGTTGTGGTAGCTGAGCTGGGAACAATTGTACAAAACAAAGAATAAGGGGGTCCCGCTGACAATGGGATGGACTGAGAAATGGAGCCAAGAATGTCCCAGGTGGAACCACTGATGCGCGTATACGCAGCACAGAGGGAACTCAGCTGTAACAGTAACAAAGTCGTCAAATGCGCCCACAGATCTAAGGGCGTCTGGAGCACCCTGCACAAAAGCCTGACTGAAATGGGTCCATAACATTATTGGCAGATGGGTGAAGCGGAAACTGAGAAAGAACCGTTACTTCAAGGCCCAGGTAAAAAAAAGGAAAGAGACATCCAAAGGGTTAAAGGGAAAACTTTTCCCACAAAGATGTATATCAGCACGTCATTGATATCAGATAGTCCGTAAAGTTTAAGTTTCTTAAAGGACGTGTCAGTTTTGCATTGAGGAATTCAAATTAATTAATCTCAGCTAGCTACAGAGAATGAAGATTTGCAGTCTTGGTTTAACATCAAAGCAGGCCTCCTTCCATCCCAGCCTGGGGGACTTGTAACAATTGATAACCTCTATTAGCTTTTGTTAGTTATTGTAGTCTATATAATATGTATATTATATCATATGTAATTAGCCATGATTCTGTAGGCTGAAAACAAAACAGATTCTTCAGTTAAATAACCTGATTAAAAAATTAGCCTTCATAACAAACATATCACAGTACATAGCTGCAGCTAACTTTATTAGATATGTTGTTATTAAAGGTTCTCGTGAAAGGCCAGTAACGCCAAGGAAGCTGAAGGGCCTAATATGACTAGCAAGTCTGAGAAAAATTCGTATCTGTTCAGGTCAACACTGAGTTGCTGCCGCTCCCACTTCTTGGTTCCGTTCTCTCCTCCTACAGGCACCGGACTCTCCTGCTGCCAGCTCAGAGCCCTCACAGTGCCACCCCCACCAGAAGGATGGTCTGTCCTGAGCTTCGCGCTGTCCGTTACTTCCCCACCACCACTTGCCCCAGATCCTTTTCACCAGGGCACCCTGCGGGGCTCAGGGGGCGAGGGAGGGGCCAGCAAGGACTCCCCCACAGTCACCGACTTGACCATTTCTGGGCCTGTGGGCTGCAAACTCAGACAGACCCTGTACGCCGGAGGTTCCAGCAGCACCTTCCCGAGGAGGGGGTGCTCCGGCCCACCCCCCAGCCCCTCCCCAGACCTGCGAGAAACGTTTTTCCCTTTGAAAAGGCCAGAGGCAGAATGCTGGGGGGAGGGCAGCGTGGAGTTGCCGTGGGAGGACTAGCAGGCTTGATGACCTCAGGTCAGCCTCTGGGAGGAGCTGGGAAAACCAAGCACCAGTACAGGTCACAGCCACTTCCGTGAGTCTTTGCTTGGGAATGTTTAGCTGGCATCGTTCTGCAGTTCTTCTGCTCCCTCTCTGTTTCAGGTGAATTTCTTGTTTCTGATCCTCGGGGCGTGCTCACCTCTTGTGGGAGGTGTGCCAAGGGGTGCCTCTTTACATCCAAGTGTTTTGAGAGTCTTCTACGGGAGACCCTTTGCTGAGTTGCTGTTTGTGATTTGGAACAACTGTGTACTTTTCACTTTGCCCGGAACTACCTAAAGTTAAAAAAGGAGTTTGACATTCTCTTTTTTCATTAAGGTGATTTTAAACTGTACCTTGTACTACCAACCTAATGACCCAGAGAGTGGAGTGAGGAGGCCATAGAGTTAGATTCTTTCATCTTTTTCCAAGTAAGCATGGGGGTGGGTGTCTCTTCTCACACACCAGTGTTGTGGGGGGATGCCTTTGTTCCTCTGCCACCACCTAACTTCTTGGAAGATGCGTTTCTCCGACAGCCCCACGAAAGACAGAGATGGTAGCAGTAACTACTAAGCAGCTACAAGAGACAAGCAGGACGTCAGGGAGCGGAGGGTGGGCTCAGCTTTGCCCCAAGGAGAGGCTTGGTGAGCTTTGCACCCTCGTGGCTCTCCCAATACATTTCATCCTCATCCTCTCCTTTCAGGCTGTTCCCGCTACTTTCCCTTGAGTAAATATTTTTGTGTGCCTCCATAGCTGAAAATGACTCTCAGGGGCTCACAGAGATGGCAACAACAAGTCAACTCAGAGGAAGGCCATCCGAAAAAGCTCAGTCTCTAACAGCTTGCGAAAGATCAGCGAAGAGGGAGCCAGCCTGATCTCCACAGGGAGGCTGCTCCATGCCCCAGCCAGCCCCCAAGGATCTGCTCAGACGAGGGTTTGAGTCGCCTGACCAATAACCTCGTGCTTTCAGGTTGAGCAAAGTGCCACCATAAAGACTTGGTCTTGCAAGGTTGCCCCCTGGGCAAGAGGGGGACCCTGTCCCGGAAGCACCTTCCCATCCTCCAGATGAAGGGTTCACAGTTCAGTTTGGGGGGGGAGGAGGTCTTTCTGGCACACAGGCAGAGAAAAATGGGCTGCACGTTTATTGTCCTTGTCTTGTAGGGGTTGGAAGGGACCTTAGTCCAATCCCCTGCTCAGAACAGGAATCTTCTACAGCATCCCCAGCAGCCTCTGTTTCAAGACCTCCCACGACAGAGATTCTTCCATCTCATGAGGCAGCCTGTTGCATTTCTCAACTCTACTAAGGAGATTCTGAAGTCAAACTGAAATCTTCTTTGTCATTTAAACCCACAGCTGTTTATTCAGCCTTCTGGAACAGTTTCAAACAATTCTGCCCCATCTTCCAGGTAACAGTTCTTCAGGTACTTCTTGAGGAGAATTATCACACCTCCCCGGAGTTTTCTCTTCTCCAGGCTAAACATACCCAGCACCTCCAACTCTTCCTCATTTTTCTTTCCAAGTCCCTTGTCGTCTTGATTGCTCTCCTCTGGACATGCTCTAGTTTGTCAATGTCCTTCCTAAGATGTGGTGCCCAGAACTGGACACAATATTCTAGCTATGGTCCAGCCAAAGGCGAACAGAGAGGAACAATGTCTTCTCTTGAGCTTGGCACTCTACTTCTGCTGTGGCATCCCTGGATGACATTTGCCTGTTTTGTTTTGTTTTTTGCAGCTGCATCACACTTGGGCTCATGTTGTGACCCACTAAGTCACTAAGCACAAGGAGCTGTGATCCAAACACTAAGACGTAAATGTCCCCTTCTACTTCAGGTCCCATCCACCGTATTGTATCCAGTTCAGTGACACACTGGTACAAGTATTGGGGTATTGGGGGGGGGGGGGGGCTACCAAGACGGTAAACAAAGCCTTATGAGGAACCTTTGGCCTATAGAAAATATGACAGAAAAGGGAATGGGTGCCTTCTCTATTGCCCCAGAGGGCAGGATCAGAACCAGGAGGTTGAAGCTGCAAGGAAGGCCAATCAGACCTGACATCTGGAGGGACTTCCTGACTGTGTGAGCTGTCCGGCAGATGGAGAAGGCTGCTGTGTAACATGGTACAGCCTCCTTGGCTGGAGGTTTTGAAACGGGCTGGATGGGGCTGGATGGTCGCCTGTCAGATATGCTCCAGTTGATCCTGCACTGAGCAGGAGGCTGGACTGATCTCTCAGGTACCCTCCAATTCTAGAATTCTTTCTTGGGTTCCTGCCTCATGGGAAGTTGAGAAAAGGGATAGGAGGACCTCCAAAACGCTTTATCACCTTTGTTGGGGCCCAGGCCATGCTGGACTGGAATGTCATCCCGCTGAACCCCATGGATGGCCCAGCCCTTTGGCAGCGTCCTGTGCCCCTCTTTCCTGGCCAGGGTCTGGGGATGGGCTCAGCCTGCTTGCCACAGTGACCCCTAGGGAAATCCTCCTCCTCCTCCTCCTCCTCCTCCTCTGCCTGCTAAATGCCTGGTTTTCCAGCTCAGAAATGGCGGCCTCCGTGGAAGAAGGGCCCCAGCGGGCGCCAGTTGTCCCCGGAGGGCTCGGCCGCCTTTCCCAAGTGGGGGGAAGGAGGAACCAGGCAGAGTGAGAAGACCCGCCGCTGCCGGGCTGCTTCGAGCTCGGGCCGACTGGCCCGCCGCCGCTTTTGCCCTTCCGTCCCAGCGGGCTTCTCCGCCGAGCCTTCTTAGGACCTGAGCCGTTGAGGGTTGCGCCAAGAGCGCCCACTCGCCCCTCTCTGACTGGGGGCGCCGCCGAGGATGCCGCCGCCAACCCGCGCGCGGATCCCGCGGAACCCGCCGAGGGCGCGCTCAGCCCCGCCGGCGGGGAGGGCGCGCGCGGCAGCTCGGGGGCGCGCTCCGTTGAGCTGGTTGCCGGGCGACGGCCGCACGCGAGAGGGAGAGTCGGGCCGCCAGGGAGGCTCCCGGGTCGCTCCCTTTCAGTCCGGAGCTCCCGCGGCGGCCGCGTCTCCAGGTGGGAAGAGCGGAGCCCCCGCTCTCTTCAGCCGCGGCCCGGGTGCCGCGGCGGCGGCGGCGTCCGACGGGGGGCTCGGCCGCGGGAGAGCGCGAGGATGCCAGCCCAGCCGGGCACGCCGGGTGGCCTTCCGCGGTTCCTTCCCAACGACCGCCCGGACTGGAGAGAGGCGCCCCGGGGACGCGGTCCTCTGCTTTGCGGTCGGAGGGGGCGCTGGTCGCCTCTGGGATTGGCAGAGGGTGGGAAAGTTGGGAAGCTGGGGTGGGAAAATAGCCAGCCGCGGAAGGCAGAGCGAAATAAAATTGGCACGACGCGGGTCGTGGATTAGCGCGTCTGGGATGGGTAGCCGATTGCCCCTTGAGTGTCAGCCAGCAGCGTGAGGAGGCTGCCCAAAAGGCAACGTCGCGTGCCCTGCAAGTACCGCCCATTTTGCTCTCCTTCGGCCAGATGCCTTCGCAAGTGCAGTGTCCAGTTCAGTTCCAGTCGGAACCAGTTCAGAGAAGGGCAGCAGGTTGGGAGATCGAAAGGAAGTCCTAGATAATCAAACTGGAAGAGCTGAGGGTGTAAAGATGCCTGTCCCCGCCCCCCCGCCCCCCCCCCCCGTTCTTCCAGGTGCTCAAGGCTGCACTCCTAATTACCTTCCCAACAGCCCTGTGAGGTTGATGGGGCGGGGAAAGAAGGATGCTGCCGTGAGCTTCCAGGGCTGAAGGCAGCCTGGGGCCTGAACTTGTCCCCTCCTAGTCCCAGTGGCTCCACTCAGTCAGGGGCTGTCAGTAACAAAAATTCCTCCCAGAGCTCAGTGTAATTTATTTTTATTTTATGTTTCTAAATCAATAGACCGATGTTGGGGTATACACTGCAGTTATTGACTGGAGCAGCCTATAACCCCAGTCAGTAGATGGCATGTTCTAAAGGCAATGGATTTCTCCATGTGTGCCCCCCTCCCCCCTCCCCAGGCCCCCATCCACTTCCACTCTTAGCTTAGCAGCATGAGTTCCAAGAGAGTTGCAGGAAGGAGTCCGGTGAGAAAAGGAGCGAAGCCGACTTCTCCTGGGAAGCCGTCCGGAACAGCCTCTGGGAAGCCAGGTAGCAGCGAAGCCGGGCTTGGGGAGGCAGGCTGGGCAGGGAACAGGCCGGGTGCCCGAGCAAGGGGGCAGCCAGTAGGCCCGCAAGGGAGGGCAAAAAGCTCTAGAAGGGTCTTGCTGGAGTGCCTGAGGGGAAGATAGAATGGCAGGAGGGGGGTAAGAAAGGGGGAGTGAGGCCCATCCCTCAAACACAACTTTCGCCTCAGCTTTGGAAACAGAACCTTGGAGTTGGGGGAGCCAGTGGACCCTGTGCTCGGTGGGGGCAGGAGGGCGAAGGCAGAAGCAGCCCACTGGCCCCAGTGATATTGGAAAGTTCTGTGCCAGGGAATCAGCTGATCAGCCAGTCCAAGATAGGGTGCTGCCAGGAAGCAAGTCCATTTTGGATCCGTGCCTTATGCTGCACCGTTTGGCTGAAATGTGTCTTAGTTAGAGGATACCTCTTGGGGGAAGAACCCTTGACCTGAAGATGGCCTTTGTCTCAGTATCTGAGGTGGGGCTTTGAGCGAAGTTAACTGAAAATATCTGCTTTAAAAGGAGTTATGCAGCAAGGCTGCGGACTTGTTTTCCTTCTTTTCAGCCTGGTCTAAAAACAAGTCGTCATCTTATCACTGGCACAGGTGGGCCCAGGTGGAGTTTGCAAGCCGGAGCAGTGGTCTGTGGTCAAAAATTCTTGGCCCTCAGTCATTCCCAAACAAAGAGGCATCATTTGGTGGGCCGAGAGCCTCCCTGCTGCTCCCTCACTGGCTTACCAAAGGTCTCCCTGCGTCTGGAACACCCTCCAGGCCTTTCCTTCCCCGTCACCTAGAGCTCGGAAGAAACAAATTAAGGGTCTGTCAGTCACAGCCCAAAGATTTCCAGGGCCCTCTTTCACTTGCCAGTCCGTGTGGCAGTAAAAAAATTCAGCTGAGGTCACTGTGTTGCCAAACGGCTTCTGGCCAGCTTTCCTTTGAAGCCCCCCATGGCTTAGCACTATGTACTTTTTCACTGGACCATGCCTCTTGACCAGACCAGCACCCCCGCCCCACCGGTGGACTGCTCCAGGTCCTATCTGATGGGGTTAAGAGGATGAGGGCCCAGAGGCATGCATCCTGAATGGTGGTCCACACAATGGAACCCCTTACCCCTGAGGCCCTCTTTGCTTTCATCTCACAAAGCTTTAAAAATGTCCTTTGCTGAGGCTGCTTTAAACCCAGATTGCTCTCCCCTTGCTTCAGTATTAAATGCTTATTTCTATAAAGAGGGAAGCACTTAAGGAATCCACTCAGTGGAGTTAATCATTTGTTTAGACTGCAAGGTTTAATTTTTAATAAGACTGTTTGTTTGTTTGCTTATTTATTTGGTATGGCTGCCCATCTTACATTTGTGACTCTGGGTGGCTCACATAACTAAAACAACTACAAAAACCCATGAACAGAATACAGATAAAACGATGAGAACAAATAAAACTGTTAAGAACTGATTTAAAACCATAAAACAAAGATGAAGTCTTTTGAGGCTCTTACTTCACAGTGGTCTAGTTTACCTGATTGGTTTCAATATTTTCAAATAGTAGGATAGTACTAAAAGAGTTGCAGCACCAAGGGGGAATATTGAGAGACCTGGTTGAATTTGAAAATCTTATAACACAAAATTCAGAACATTATCTCTAAATTGCTGGTGAAGTACAATTCAGAACCTAATAAGTCAAAAACTGCATGATTAAATTTGAATGCAGTAATAGAGATGCAACACTGGGAACTTCAGTGGAAGAAGAACATTACATTTTTTCTGAATATTATACCTAGAGAAAATTGGTATAAAATGTTGGTATAAAATTGGTTGATACTGTTTCTTGTTCGGTTTCATTTATGTGCCATCTAATACATCCAGAAGAAAAGGAAAGATGGGATATACATGAAATAAATTGTATTAAATAATGTCTCTGAAGTCATTGAGTAGTGAGGAAAGTGCTTTAAACGGAATCTCAAATATACATCACAACCTGGGATTCAGCAGGCTGAAATCTTCATTTTTTTTAACCAGCCCAAAGTCCCCTTGCCCCCCAGCTCTGGAAGCAGCCCTTTCTCCCCAGAGTCTCCCTGTCTAGGAACACGGGACTGCTCTTGAAGAATACCTGGAAGCTGAATCGGTCCAGAATGTGGTGGCACAAGCAATTGTGGACGTATCTTGAGATGCCCATGTTATATCTTTGCTTTGCAAGCTGCACTAGCTTCCATTTTGCTTCCTAGTACAATTCAAGGTGCTGGTGGTTACCTACACAGCTCTTTATGGAAGAGGCCAGGGAATGTGAGGGACTGTCTTTCTCCAGTTACTTCTTCCCATCCCATCAGTCCAGGCAGGAAGGGTGAGCTCCGGGTCTGATCGACTGGGGAATGCCATCTAGTGGGACAGAAAGCTTGTCTTTTCTGTTGTGGCACCTGCCCTTTGCAAGGTTGGCCCCAGTCCTGCTGGCCTTTTGGAAAAGTCCTACTTTCTGGCTGTTCTCCTGGGCTCGGGAGTCAGGAGATTGGTTGAGCCCATATTGGTTGCATGGTTTCCTTGGTGGCCATTTAATGACGGTGGTGGTTTTGTTTTGTTTTGTCTTGTTTTGTGTTTCTCCTTATTTATTGCATTCTTTTTATTTTTGTTAGCAGCCTAAAGTTGCATTTAGTGACATGGATGGCCATATAAATTGATGTTAAATAAATAAATGAATAAATAAAGTGGGTGCTTCCCCTCTGCTTCCTGCTTTCCTTGAACTTCCCTCCGTTTCTTGGATAAACACACACAGAGTTTTCTTCCAGGACCAGCTGACTTGATCCCCAGACATATCCTTTCTTTCACCAAGCCTTGTATCATTAGGACTCTTACAATATGACCGCAGTCTGCAAATCGAGCAAGAGAGTGGACTTTGAAAGGTTTTGGAGATGAGACAGGTTTGAGAACTGTTGCACAGAGGTAGACCTATAAAACCCCCAAAGTGTCCTCCACTCAGTGCCCTTTAGCCCTTGGGTGGGATTTTGCAGGGACTTTATTGGCAGTTAGATCAAAGGCCTGTCCACTCACTTGGACCTTCAGGTCACCCTGTTCCAGAAACTGGGGTCCATAACTTTGAGAATTGTGGGTGATGTCCGGTTTGAGCCAGATCGTTTTATATTTCTTTAATTTGAACTTTCTCTCCCCCAGTGACCTCTTCAGGCCACCAGGCAGATGGGAAAGATGCAGCCCCACCAGACAACACTTTCAAACTCCAGGAGTCCCCCAGCAGCCATCCCACAGGTAGGTGGGTCTTGCTGGCACCTGCGCTAGAGTTCTTTAGATGGGAAAAGACGTCCAACCCCCTGCCCAGGGAAGAAATCCTCAGGCTACCCCAGACAAGCAACTCTCCAACCTTGGCTAGAAAACCTCCAGGAGGCAGGTTACCCTACCCTAACCCTACCCTCAGGAGCTTTGGAGAGTAAACCCACATCTTCTTCCCTGTGACAGTGCTTCAAGTATTGGAAGACTGCTATCATGTCTCCCCTTAGCCATCTCTTCTACCCAGTTCTTTCATGGGATTTAGTCTCCAAAACCCTCACCCCCTTTGTTGCTCTTCTCTGCACTCTTTCCGTCTCCTGCTTATGAGACTCCAAAGATATTTGGTTGGCCTCTGAGAAACTGAATGCTAGATTAAGATGGGTCTTGTCATCTTCTCTAGCTGCTTAAGGCGGGGTGGATGGCTTGACAGAAATACCAGTTGATAGACCTGGGGGGAGAGGGACTGACAGAGAACTTCAAATATCATGAAACTAGGCAGGCTTATACCTATGAAATCGGGAGTACCATTCCTGCCCAGTACCATTGCGGCACGGACACTATGGGGAGAAATATTATTAAAGAGCTTCTTGGGTAAGATTGGATGGGAGGATGGAGAAGAATAAGTTGATGTGGGCAAATGCAATTTCTGGGAGGGAAACTTAGGATCCTTTTGGAATCAGGTGGACCAGAAATAATGCCTCAAATGCTTTTCATAGAATCATTGAATCCTAACATTGGGAGGGACCTAAGAGGCCATCTAGTCCCCTGCTCGGTGCAGGATCCATTGAGGCATGGTTACTCAGCCTCTCTTTGAAGACCTCTGCTGCAGGATAACATGCTACTTCATGAGGCTCTTACAATCAGAAAATGCTTCTTAGTAGCTAACCTGAATTAAATTCCCTGTGTTTTCAGTGGTTCTGGTCTTGCCCTCTGGGGCAACAAAGTCCAAGCCCAATCCCTCCTCTACAAGTGTATGTGGTGATGACATCTGGATCAGGCCAAAAGACAGGGAGCCAGATCTCCAAGTAAGCACCCTGTGTGCAGCCAGCTTTCCACTGAAGGTAGAAGATGCTCCACTGGTATCATTTCCACCCTTTGCAAGAGGAAGTCCCCATTGTGGGAGTCACAGTGAAGAGGGTGGGAAGAACCTCAGAGCAGCGGGGAGCAGAGGGCTAATTCAGGATTCTTGTGTGATTCACTGTAGCCCCATAAAACCACCGGAAGACCAAGATGCCCTCCCTTCCTGCCCACCTGGCTTCTGGCAGGAATATTAGGCATATCCCTTCCCGGATTGGCACCCAAGCCTGTACACTATCCTGATATAAGCCTCAGCACAGATCCTCAGAGAGATGGATAAGATCTTGCAATGGGGGAGAAATTTGGCTGTGTTTGCCCTTTCCTTTCCTTTAAAAGGGAGCTGAAATTCCTGAACACCAACAGGACAGGGTGGTGCTCCAGCTAGCATTCACTCACCAGAGAGAAACAGGCAGGAGAAGAACGCACTGACCTGTGTCACTCAGCACAGGGACATCAGTGCTGCGTGCTCCCATAATATTGCCATTGCAGCTGATTGGCTGTCTTTGGAAAAATGCACGACAAAGCCATTGTCCCACCACCAAGCGGGGTTGTGATGAGAGAAAACCAGAGCTTCTAGGGTGTGTGAACAGGGCAGTGGGGGGGGGGGCGCTGATTGGCATCCTGTTGGCATCCATCAATCGGGCTTCGTATGTCCCCTGATTTGTTTTTAATTGCATTCCTTGGGAAGCAGGGTGGTGGGGTGCCTCAAAGTAAAGCACTGTCCTCTAGTAACAGGGGCCGCTACCTTCCTGTACGTACACACATGTAGGGTTAAGTGGATGCAGAATTTAAGCAGCACAATTGATATGCAACAGCAAGTGGAAGATAAATATCAAATTTACTGCAATTATTACACTCAGAGAAAACAGTACAGTATTTAGGTTTCTGGTGCTCATTGCTAAAACAAGCAATTCATATTCGAAAATGGAAATGCAACATTCAAAATGCAATACTTAGGATGGATCACTTTTTCACATTTGGTGGCAATGTCATAAAGTTCAACCATTCTGGAAGACAATTCACCATAGAATGAAATCAGTCTTATGTACTGACTTTTTTGTGTGCTAAGCATTCCTAACCCTTACATTCCTATAAAGCATAGGAGTTTGCTCTGTATATGATAACAATTTCCAGAATACTTTATGCTTTTGACTGGAAATTACATAGACTTCTTTCTTGAGAAAAATGGCAGGCTAAGTAAGCAGTGGAAGTATGCATGAATATCAAAAATAACTTCATATTTAAAAAACAAGCCTGGTAAAGTAATTTAAACTGGAAACCATTTTTGGGCTATAATTCTGCACAGGGTCTTGTACCAGAGAGCCAAGTTTGGGCTTCTCTCGATGTAATGCTTTAAAATATTAGATCTTGTTTGATGCGCTATAAGGATAGGTCTGTTTTGTTATTAGATAGAAACTCCTCTTCATTGTGTATTCTGACAAATGATCCTTAACGTATTGATTGGCTTTGCTAGCTATTATTTGATTTTAATGATAGCTAAAATTGATATAAGATTATCTTTATATGCAGTACTAATTTAATGTTACTTTGAGTTTTACGCAGTGTGTAAATCTCTTTTTCTTCGGCGACACTTTTAAATATCTATTAAAATCAAATAAAAATAAAAGCAAAGAGGCCTCTACGGCACAGGGCGGGCACATGCAGCCCAGAGCGTCCCCCGGAAGCACACCTGCCTGCCTGCCTGCGTGCGATAGGAGTGGAGTGCCCCCCAGGCTAGGGGCTGCATCAGGAAGCTAGAAGGAGGCCGCGCTGAAGCCGGCCGGGCTCCTGAGAAGAGACGCCCGCTCCGCGAGTGGCCTGTAACGCTCCTGGTGTGCTCGGCGCAAAAGGGCTGAGGTCCGTCCTCACGCCAAAGAGCTGAAGGGGAGCTGGGATGTCCCCATCGGGCTTCTGGCGTCTGGGGTGCAGCCAGTCCCGGAAGGGTTTGAGGAACGGCCTTCCCGGCGGGCCCAGGATCTGGCAGGGAAGGTGGCTGCTTGCGGGCCAGGCCAGGATGCAGCCCTCGGGCGCGGGTGACATCCCACCTGCCATGAATTTGTCCTCCCACTGAGCTGGAGCTGCCCTGCGCCAGGCAATGGCAGGTTCTGCAGCTGTGGAAGGAAGCACGTCCTTTCAGCTGGACCTCAATCCCCACGGAATTGTGTGGCGATATTGTGGGAGAGGGAGAAGGTGCTTCCTGCCCTGCTTTCTGCCCAGGCCTTTCCTTCTGACAAAGCTCTCTCCTGAGCTGCCTTCCCCGAGCTAAAAAGCCATCCTCGCCCGTGCACTCCTTCTGCCTAGTCCGCTGGGCTGGCCTTTTCCACCCTTCTCCGGCTCCACGGTGCTCTTCTGGAGACACATTCAGATCTGTGCACAGTACTGTAATTAGTTAGAGCCAGTCACGCCCTGGATTTCTCCAAGGGCATGACTATCCCGGCAGCCGGGACTCCTGGGGTGAAATTCGGCTCTTTTTCACGGGCGCCGCATTGCGGGCAAACGTTTTGACTGAGCCCCTCCCCCAGGGACCCCAGACCTCTTTCCTGCAGAGCCATTGCCAGCTCAGGTGCCCTTGGTTTCTGCAAAACCTTAAACCACTGCCCTTACTTTATTGGACCTGCATTTGCTATGTTAAGGTCCATTCATGCAGCTAAGAGATCCTTCTGCAGTTCCTCACAATAACATCTTAATTCTACCACCCAAAAGTTGATGCCATCAACAATTCTGGGACCTTCACGTCTGAGCTCTAACTCCAGGTCATTCATAAAGAAATAAATGATGCCACGTTTGATCCCTACCTTACTTACACAGTTAGGGATGGGAACGTGGCGGACAGCTTTCCACTTCTTGCTTGACCATTGAACCAGCTGGTGTCTTTGGCAAAGCATTCTCCCTCAGCTCAATTGTCTACCTCCCTGACCTACTAGAAGGAAGTACAATATATAAGTTTAATTAATTATGAATTAAATCTCTTCAATATGCACATAGTTCATTTAATCCCACTCCCTGGCTGGGTTCACACAACATTTTTAACTGGTTACTGAATTGACATATTTTGGGGTTTGCACAATACATTGAGCCATAAATTAAGCGTGTGGGCTGAGTTTGCACAACATGCCAAGCTACAGAAAAAACTATGCAAAGTTAAAACTAACCAAGCTAACATATTGTGCAAACAAAGGCCCTGGATGTATAACTGATCTAGTTAACTGTGGGATGCAAACTCAGCCTCTGCATGCTGTATTTTAAAGCATATTTACTGATTTATTGTTATAAACATTTCATTTCCATTGATCAATTTTTTAGCATATTTTTCTTCATGAAAATGTATATTTAATATTGAAGTCAGAGGAGATAGGCCTGGATTAGGGTTAGAACTAAAGTCCTTTTTTTGTATTTATCTCATATTTTTAATAAGTTGCTCTTAACAGGGTGATTTCTCATACTTACAGCCCTTTTTTCATCTCAGTCCAAAGCTATTCATGTGAGTCCTGCTCCTTCCAAAGATGTCATCTACATAGGGTGCTACAATCCAGCCTGGGACCCAGGTCAAACTGCTGGCTTGATGGTGTGATTTCAGATTTGGTGCAACCAATTCCCCTCTTTCTTTTCTATCTTGTAAAATTTGAGGTTCAGTGCTTAGTCATTTATTTAACCAGATGAAAATGCTTAAAGTGCTTTCCCGCTCATTCAGCAACTTTTCATCAATGCTCTTTGGGATCATTTTGAATAGAAAATTAACTCCTGGAAGACCATTCATTTTTTACTATCAATATTCTTCTCAACCAAGATAACCTCAGCTACTTCTATCTATGAATGCCACCATTAGGCTCTCCCAAATCTGCAAATAATTATTTTTGAATAAATCTGTATTATTTCTAGTTAAGTAAATTTAATCATTTTAACATTAGTATTGATCCCTGTTGTTCGTCTTAAACATTGCTGATCCTCTTTGGATAAATTCCATGTGATCATTTGTGTCTTGTCGATCCAATATCCTGATACCTTATTATATTGTGGTGTATGTCCATTATTGACTTTGGCGAATTCCTTGGATCAGTAACTGTAAATACAGTTGTAACTTAGGTTCTTGACTTGCCATTTTAATTCTGAAACATTTACTATCCTGCCAGACCTTCCTTGGTAATGGTTCTAATAAACAAAGAGGGTGAAAGAGAGCAGTTTTTATCTTGTCTCTGTCAAGATAAAACTTGTTTTTGATAAATTCCATTTACTTTACCAAACCTTTGTTGTTTGCTCTTCACCACCAAAAGCATAAAAGACCATTCAATATCAAAAGGTTTTTCCACATCAGGAAAAAAATCATCCAAGCCTTTTTGTTTTTCTGAATGATTTTGTCAACAGCACTCAAAATATTCTCTTTGGAACAAATCCCATTAGAGCAGAATTTTGCCAGGAGATTATTTAGTCTTCCTGCCAGGAAAGTTTATAACCAGCATTCAATAAAGAGATAGCTCTGGATGACTCTGGACTCTTTCTGAAACCTGGTACCTTTTGGATTGATTGATTGATTGATTGATTATGCACCATCAAGTTGGTGTCGACTACCTTCCACATAATTGAGTGAGATCCTTAACAAACTGTTGTCATCTCATCTGCAGTTGAGACATACTTCTTGCCATCCCAGATTGAGGTAACAATTCTTTTCTCAATTGATAAGCTAATAATTTCTCTGGTTTGTTACCTTTTTTCAAATTATCTCTATTTGACAAAATTGATCTTCTTGTAGTTCTCCTTTGCTTCCAGAACTGTTTACAAGTCTCCTTAAATTTTTGTAATGTGTCCAGAGTTGGGTTCTGCTTGCACCTCAGTTCGGGTTGTTTCAAAGAACTTGTCAATGTATCTTTTTGGTTTTGTATGTCTTTCTGTTTGAAGCTATAAGAATTAATGGTCCTCTCATAAAGGCTTTGCTAGATCCCCATACTGTGAATAAAGAAACATCAGGTGTCAAGTTAGGTATGAAAGAAACTCTTTCATTTAGTATCATTTTGCAGCAAAAATAAATTTTTCAGCCTCCAGCTTTTCCGACCAATTGTTCTTCTCCCTAGGCTCACCGTTGTTGAACTGTGCTCTGCACAGGGCAGAGGAGCAATTTCCACTTTCACACATTTAGGTAGTGATGAGTTCTTAAGTATGTTTAAGAATAAGTATGTTCTTTTTCCAGTGGGTGTTTATATCTCCACACATCTACAAGAGAAAGTAATGACATGTCATCTTCAACATTTTGGCAGTTTAGCAGACGTCCTAATTTATCACAAATTAGAGAAAAGGCCGTGTTCATACCCTGTATTTTAGCCAACTGCAGTGCCTGGTGGCACTTGTCCTCTTACCCCATGACTGTTCTGGAGCCTTGCAGAAGAGGTTGGGAGCAGCCAAATATTCAGCAGCCTTTAGAGCAGTCCTGCCCCCACTCCTGTTGTGTCCCCAAGAAGGTGAGCAAGACAAGATGGGTTCCTTTTCAGCAAGGATGACTCCTTGGGCTCAGCCTCCTGTCAAGATCACAGGAGGCAATAGTACCGCTCTACATTCACTGGTCAGGCCACACGTGGAATACTGTGTGGTCACTACAATATGAGAAGACCATTGAGGAACTGGAAAGAAGGCAGAGATGAGTGATGAAGATGGTGAGGGGCCTGGAGGCTAAATCCCATGAAGGGCAGTTAAAGGAACTTGGTCATGTTCAGCCTAGAGAGCCACAGGGAGACATGGTAGCAGTCTTTCAAGACTTGAGGGGCTATCACAGGGAAGAGGTGTGGAGGGAAAGTCAAGAGCCAACAGGTGGCAGTTTCACAGAAGGAGGTCCAAGAGATGAGGAGGACTTTCCTGACGGGAGGGCTCTTCAGCAGCGCAGCAGCCTGCCTCCCGGAAAGGTGGGAGCTCCATCGCTGGGGGTCTTCAAGCAAAGGTTGGCAGCCGCCTGTCTGGAATGCTCTGAAGGCCCCTGCCCTAGGCAGGGGGCTGGACTAGAAGGCCTCTAAGGTCCCAACCCCGTGATTCCATGCTTTCCTCCTCCCCCCTCCTTCTTTTTCTTCTTCTCTTTCCATCCAATGAATATTGCAATCTTTAGACTAACAACCAGTCTAGGAATCATAGAGGTATTGTTATAGTATGTGGGAAGTTCTAAGCAAGGTGGTATTATTATTATTATTATTATTATTATTATTATTATTATTATTATTATCTGGAATGGGTTAAGGTAATCCTAAACTATAACTTGTTTTACTCCCCATCCCCTCCATTTTTAAGCCTATTTTAAACATTATTTTCCAGCCCTTGGGAAAAAATGCTTATTGTAAAGAGGTTGTACATTTTTCCTATAAGATCCACTCGATTCGTTTATTTTAGAAAATCAGTCTAGAATAAAGCAAAATAAAGGAGTAACAACAGTCCCTGTACATAACAATGTTTCTGGAAATTAGTGGCTGGGAAGACCAACATAAAAGGTCTTTTTAAGAGATACCTGAAAGGCCAGCATTGATGCCCTTCTCCTGGTGCGGAGCAGAGGAAGGGTATTCCTGGTGCATTGTAGATGTTATATCCCAACTGTAAAACTGGCCCCACTTAACAAAACCTATCCAGGAGGACACTGACCAGGTTGTAATTGAGACTAGAGTGGATCCACAACTTCAGTATCACCTAAGAATGCATGGAGTTGGATCTCTGAATTCCCTGCCCATAAACGGGGGCTTTGATTTTGGGCAACTGTAACTGTAACCTTTGAGGGCTTTTTCAGGACCAGACTACCTGGTCACCTCACATCTGAGTCCAGTAAGAGTCCTCCGGTGAAGATCATCTGGACCTGAGCGCTGACTAGCAGGTGGGCCATCCAGCCTCTGGCTTAGCTGAAGCACTGCCATACCGAAAGCTCTTTCGAACGTAAGCTGGTGGCCGTGATCCTTCGTTGATGCCAGTTCACCCTTCCCAATCTTTTATAGAGAGCTTGCGCTTTCTGCTTGGCAGCTACGCCTTCACAGGAGAAACAAGGACCGGGAAGGCCTCCGGAATCTCCTTTTATAGCCCTCTGCCTCTCCTTTCTGCTCTCAGAGCTGAGTTGTGAAGCAAAGGCTGCGCTCACTTTGCAGTGCGCCTTCCGTCGGATTCTGGCGTGCCGGGAGAAAAAGAGGCGATTGAAGGAGCGGCAAGAATACAATGAATTAATGGATCGCCTCCAAAGAGAGGTGAGAGGCTGGACAACTTTGAAAACAGCAGGGGGGGCAATTATGTGGCTGATGGCATAATAAGATGGGCTGAGCCTCAGTAATCTTTGCTTTTTAGGGAGGTTGTTGTGTTTTGGAATTGCTAAAACCAGAGGAGAGGATCAGTAAAGAATGTTACTCCCTCTCCACGTTTGGGCCTTGCTGCTGGCATCCTCAGACCCTTACCCTGAAGGCATTTCCCTGCCGGGACAACATGGGGGTCTTCGCTGGGCTGTTTATGTTGCAGGCTTTCGTTGCTCTAGTGAAAAGGGAGCAGGAAGAAGCTGAGTGGGAGCGAAAGAAAGAAGAGGAAGAAAAGAGGAAGCGGAGAGAGGAGCAGCAGAGGAGAAAACGGATGCTGGAGGCAGCTTTTGAAGGAGATGTGGAGGAGATGAAGGCAGTTCTGAAAGAGGTGAAGAGAATGCGCTGGTGGTCCCTCTGTAGGGCGCGTCTCCCTAACCAGCACCAGGCTGGAAAGCAGAACTTCTTTGCTGAAAGGAAGGCCAAGAAAGGCCATGGAGCTCTTAGGACCTCTTCTTGTTGGGCTGGTGGGTGGACCCATCCGTCATGCTGGTGCTGCTAGTCTCTGACCGCATTGACACAAGGCCTTGAACAGGCTGGCTGCAAACCCAGCAGCTGCAGGTGTGTCACATGCCACGCTCGGTTAGCATTCAGTTTGGATGGCTTTTTTGTGGCTTAGTGGGTTGCGCAAACCAACTAACTATTTGGTTAGTTTGTGACTCGGAGCACTGTGCCAAGGAAGAGAATCGGCTAATGTGGTAACCCAGTTCAGCATATTGTGCAATGGCAGCCCTCTCCTCTCCCTTCACGTGAGACACCCTGCCCACGATATGTGTTCGTCCAGCTCCCTGGAAACAGGGCTCATCAATCTGAAGCAGTCCACAGGTGAAAAGAACAGCCCTGGGCTTCTTCTGGCTGGAGATGCTGCCAGTCCCTCTACGGGCAGCCATCATCCAATTCCCTGAGAGCAGCAGTATTTAAAGTTCTGGAGGTGAAACGGGGCTAGGAGGACAGAATTATGGCTTCTGGGGAGTAATGGTACAAAGGTACAAGCGGATGGGCTGGTTGTCTTTGGCAAAACAGTTGTTCCTTACTCATCTTCAAGCTTTACCACTTAAATCAGGAATGAGCAGATGTTTGCCCTGGCTGCGGGGACTACGTCTCTCTGGGAGCCACCCACCCATGCCTGTGAGCCCTTCCTGCTGAGAAGAAAGGGCCATCCACCCATCACTGTCTGTGCTCACTTGAGGATCACGGGAGCGGCGGAAGGAAAGGCTTTAATTTCTCCTCCCCCCTCAGCAGTCTGAGTTGCATTCGAGTCCCCTCGTCTGTTTTTGTCATACTGTCAAGCTGTGCGGCCTTGGAATATGTCCCATGGGCCTCAGAGAGTGGTACTGAAGTACCTAATTTATTTTTTTTTTCCAAAATGGAAGGAGGAATTTAAATGTTATTGTGCTATGACAACCCAGAAACCGAGATCCAGAACGCTGCACTGATGCATAGGGAGGCCTTTCCTCAGCCAGAGCCATAGGGCACTGGAGCACCTCTTCCCAAAAGCATGTCCCGTGAACATCCCTAGCAGAAGTGGCTTGGCTGAGCTCTGGCTGAGGTCTAGAGAGACAGCTGGGAGGGAGGGGACATCTCCCTTCTGCCCACTCCCTAAATAGCTCAACTTAAGATTGAAGCATGTTCAACATTATACTAATTGCACATTGTATAATCCCAGACTTACTCATACATTCTAGCACAAAAGACCTACTCTGGTTTATGTGGAGCTCATGACAAGTCATAGTTTTAAGGAACAGCAGGATGGTTAGGTCTTAGGGTAGACTTTGACAGCCAGATAAGGTCATTAACTTGTGTACTTGGAATCTGAAAACTGTCTTTTAAATATTAAGAAAGCTGGCATGTTTCAACTGTGCCTCATCTTCTCATCCTCATCCCTCATGTGTGGAGTTTCCTTGGCAAGGCAATAGTCCCACCAGTGCCCTCAGCTCACTGGCCCCAGAATCCTCCAGCCATGGTGGGCAGGGGACTTGCTTGCCCATGCTCACTGGGTGCAAAGGGTCTTGGAGCGCTGGGTGCTCTGGGTGACAGGAGGTGGGGAGTGAGCATTCCCAAAACAAAGGAGCTTTGATCCTTCTGCATAGCTGTGCATTTCCATAAACACTAGCGAGAGGTTTAGAAGGGGCTGGCAGGAGACTGGGTGCAGCACACTGTCAAATAGGGCCAAAACTCAACCTTGCCTTGTTCTGCCTCATAAGGCAGAATTGCCAGTGCTCTCTTCCTGGACAACCCCAACCAACTTGCTCTTTCAAGGTGGCAGATCTGGATACCAAGAATGGTGTGGGAACAGATGAGAATGGGAAGGTTGTCCGGCTCCAGCATCACCTCAACATGGTGGACTGCACAGACGCCAATGGCAACACGCCCCTCTCTGAGGCCTCTGGAGGGGGCCATCCCGAAGCCATCCGGATGCTGATAGAAAATGGAGGCAATCCCAACAGCAGGGTGAGAAGCTGACTATGGCGAGGGAGGTGCCGGGGGGTCTGCAACAGCTCTGGTTGGGTCGCAGCCCACCGGAGGCTGATGCATCTGCCTCCACTGGCCTATGAAACTGCTGATCAGGTGGTCTGTGAGATCAGCTCCAGAGAAGGCACTTGGCTGTGCGGTGGGTGAAAGAAGAGGCTGCGGTCAGGAAATGTCTGGTTTAGAAGAGGGGATCAAAGGAATGATGCTGGGAATCTGTCAATGCTTGCCGATAGCCAGTAGGACTTTGAGATAAACCTGTGCGTCCAGGGCAGCAGTTAGAGCCCGTGGCAGCAGTTGGCTTGGTTGCCCAAAGTGCATAGCCATCCTGGCTTCTCCGCCTCTTCCCACGAGGACAAGGAGGCAGCTTTGTGCGTCACAAACAAAGCAGATCTGTGCCATGCTGTTGGTCCTCTCTGTGCTGTCCTTGCATTTTGGATCCTAATGTGCATGCACACACACACACACACACACACACAATTCCAGGTAAGATCCTCCCTAACTTAATTGGATGATTGTGGGAAGAGATCACCAAACTAGGTAGGCCTTGATCTGTTCCATCATTCCTTTCCTATGGTCCTAAATTATGTTTCCTCAACTTTCAGCTCCCTGATTTATCACATCAAGCAGGAAGGATGTGTGCAATTGGGCCACTGAGGAACTTCAACCCTCTTTATGAGAAGACATGGTCTGAAACCACTCCTGAAAAAAAAAATCTTTGAGCCAGAAGTTTTGAATAACCATGGATCAACAGCTAAACTTCCATTCCCGGGCAAATTCTTTAATTCTATCCATCTCCCAATCTATTTTATTTGTATATGAGACAACTGAGTGAGGAAATACACTTCCCTCCCTACAGAGATAAGATGAGCTTTTCCCCTCTTTTCATCAGCTCCAAGTGAGGCAGTGAATGTGCTCACTGGGTGAGGATTAACAAAGTGAAGCTTGGTCCAGACAAAAGAAGGGTGTTATTGATGGATCTTTGTTCATTCAGGACAGTGGGGTTCAGCCAGTTCTAGAAGCTTTGCTAAATTACTTCTTCATGGCCTGGGCTGCTAGAGACACATGATCTCTGAGGCATGACGCTGAGTGATGTTAGCCCCAGTTACAGCAGTGGAGCCAGTCCTAGATTTGGGAACCAAATTCCCCCTAGAGATTTGTCAAATAGAATCTCCCCAGTTTCTGTAGAATCTATTCTCATCACACCTGCCTTCCCCCCATCCACCAAGAGGGGGGGCTCTAAGGGGTAACTACACTCCCTCCCAGGTCATCCAAGGAGAAAAATAAGATCCCACCTCCAATTAGGAACTTTTTACTGCTTTTACGTATGTCATTAGCAAACAATATATGAGTACATGAACAGTGGTGCAATGGGAACTGTATACCAAGCCATGAGGTGAACAGTCCAGTAATCAAAGCCTCCCCCTTTCAAAATAGTAACAATAACAATAATAACATGTGTCTATCCCAGGCCCTTGGGAAGGTCTTGACAGGTGGATAAAAATGCCAAATCCAGTCTAAACATCTGGCTGATTGTGCGACCATCCATAAGAACGACTATTTGCTGTCAAATCGATGTTGACTCTTAGTGACCACACACAAGCTTTCTCCAGGATGATCTGTCCTCAACTTTTTAGGTCTCTCAGCAGTGCCTTCACTGCTGTTGTAATTGAGTCATCCACCTGGCTGCTGATCCTCCTCCTCTTCTTTTTCCTTCCACCTTTCCCAGCATTATGAACTTCTCAAGGGAGCCGAGTGCGGCCAAAATATGATAGTTTGAACCTGGTCATTTGTGCCTCAAGTGAGAACTCTGGACTGATTTCTTCCATTTTTTTGTTTTTTCTACTATTTATGATATTTTCGAGTCTTTTACAGCATCGAAGTTCAAAAGTGCCAATACTGTTTCTATCCTGCTTCTTAAAACATTTCCCATTCATAGAAAGCCATTGTCTTAACTCTAATATTTGTATGTGTAGACACTTAAAGCATCTGAATATCTTTCCCAAGGCCTTCATTGATACTCTACCCAATGCTAGCCTGCAGTGTATTTCTTGACTGCAGGTTTCTTTATTGTTGATAGTCATTCCTAAAAGGCAGAAGCTGTCCATCACTTCAGTATCTTCACTTCAATTCAAGAGATAGTTAATGCTTCTTTGGAAGAGGAGGTATTACTAGATGCCTTGAAGAAGATTATGTGCTTCTTGAAGAAGCCACTCACTCTCCAATTTCCCCTTTTAAGAGAAGATTTTGGAGAAAGTGGTGAGGCACGAATATTCTAGATGAGGCAGATTGTCAGAACCCCTTTAAGCTGTGTAAGCATGAGAGGAAACCACATGGGCTGCTGCACCAGAACCTGGATGGAGGGGTGTGACCCTCCCCACCCTAGAAGACCTTTCAGTGGCATTTGAACAACTCTGGTAGCCTCCTGGTCCATCTGTCAGGATTGGGAGTGTGTGGCTCTATCTACAGTGGCTCCATTCTTTCCTGAGTGGGTGCTGGAGAAGGAGTGGTTGAGTTGGTGGCCAGTCTTCTGGGGGCTGCCACAGGATCTGGCTCCCTCACCCTTTCAACTTGTCTATTAAATCACTGGAAGAGGTTATTGGTCAGTTCAGGGTGAGGGATCGTCAGTGTGCTAAGGATACCCAGTTGCCCATTATCAAGCCAAGCTAAGCTGGAGGTAAGGTAGGGGCCTTATCCCATGCCTGGAAGCTTTGAGGGGCTGACGGGAAAAAGCAAAGTAAAACTGAATCCTACCAAGAGGAAGGTATGGTTTCCCCACCACCATCAAATGGCTTTCTGCTGGCTCTAGATGAGGTTGCACTCCCACTGCCATTTCTCCTGGATTCACAGCACTGCTGGACCAGCAGGAGCGGTCCATGGCCAGGAAAGTCTTAGACAAACTTCAGCTGGTGTGCCAGTTATGGCTGTTTCTGTGGCCAGAGGCCTTGGCCACAGAGAGGCATCTCATCATGACATGGAATGTATTTGCTTTACATGGGGCTACCCTTGAAGATTACTCAGAAATTGCCCTTGGTGTAGAATCTGAAGCCCACCTATTGAGAGCTACTTCAGCCCTATGACACCAGTTTTGCTGGGTATCGGTAGGTTTCCAAGTATAGCTCAAGGGAATGGTTTCATATCCTACATGGCTTGGCTCCCAGATACCTTCAGGATGTCATCTTTGTACTGAATCTGCCCATCCAGTGCAGTACACATAACAACTGATGTGGCTGGTATCAACCCAGTTGGATTCTCCCTTTTCTTTCTTAGGGTGCTTTTAATCGGACTCCTTTGTACCGAGCAGCCTTTGGGGGACACTTGGCAGCGGTGGAGCTGCTTCTCCAGCATGGGGCTGATCCTCGACTCTACGCTGATGATGGCAACACACCGGAACAGGTATGCCTGAGCTTGTTGCAACCAGTTGCTTCTCCTCCTCTTCGCTGTGGCCTTGAATTCTGCAGCGGGCATGCATGCCAAGGGAATCGGAATCCACGTACAGTCCCCATTGCCCTGTTCCTTTCAAGGTAAGCAGGGTTATGCAAAGCATAAAAAGTAGTAAGCCGAAGTAATGAAAGGCATGAGGTAGGAAAACAAAAGTAAACCTAGCTAAACCGTTTTTACACCAGTGTTTCATCTTTCCATGCCTTTCTGTTCTTGAAGATCTCATCAGCTTCATTTAACCCTGACTTCTCTCAGCCCATTCACTCACCATCCTCATTCATAGTCTCGGTATGGCCAAACCCCATACTCTTCTGCTACTTTTGCATTCAGTCCGCCTTCATTCAGCAGCCACTCATCCTTGACCATCTCAACAGATACCTTTCTTAAGGACCTCATTCCCCTGCATTCAACTTCCTCCTCACACACCCAACTCTTACTTCCATAGAGCAAGTGGGCAGACTCTCCTAGACACAGCCACTTCAGCCAAGGTCCGTTTCTCTCAGCAGACCACCCGCTACCAGCATTTACACATTTTCAAATTCCCCTTCTTTAATAAGCTTTCTACCAAGGTAAACAAATTCGGTATTTGCTACTTAACTTGCTCCGTTTAAGTGTAATTGGTTGCGGGTCCCCTCTCTGAAGCAGTGCCTCTGACGGGGCCTTTCCTGTGGCTGGTCTGCCCGCTGGAAGGAGCTCCCCAGCCTTGTGGGCCTGCCGTGGGCCACCGGGATCGGCGCGTCTGTTTTGCGATACGAGTGTGTATTGTTATCACCAGCCTTCTTTACAGGTGGCTTGTATATTGTTTTTGCATTCTTCTGTGGGTTTGGTACGGCCCTGCTCTTCTCTTCTCTTCTCTTCTTTTCTTTTCTTTCTTTTTCTTGGATTTGGATCTTTTTTCTTTTTATTGTTGTTTGAGGCTTTGAATCACTAATGGTACATTTTTTTTAATTAAATTTTCAAAACCTTGCAAATTTTACACTCCCTGTCAAACACAACTGCTATGATTTTTGAAGTATTAATTTTCAGATCTATACGCCTCATTGCATCATACCCTCTATCTAACACTTTTTGCAAAAACATTTTTCTCAGCTAAAAACATGGCGTCACGTGCATACAAAAGAATAGACAAACTCACATCCTCGAGCAACAAACCTCTGAAGTCACCCCAAGCCTTCCTTACACATTTATCCATAGATACATTAAACGATCAAGAGCATGGCACTACTTTGCCTTATACGCAGTTCACTGTGAAACCGTTTGCTAAATATGCCGTTTGCGCTCATGCAGGCTTTACATTCACCACGTGCCCCCCTTACTGCACCCCGCAACACGCCCCCAGCTCCATATTCGTGCAAAACATTTAAGACTGCTCACTTTACAATGCACTTTCTCCAAATCAGCAACAACTTTTCTTTTTCACGTTCATACATCTCTCCATGATCTGCTGAAAATCTGGGTTGCATTAAGCTGCACTGCCCTTTCTCCATTTCACTCACTGTCACGTCTCATTTCCTTTTGATTGTAACTCTGCCAAACGCTTTCCCAGGCAGACTTCATAAATTAATTCCTGATAGTTTTGCCTTCAGTCGTGCCACGTTTCTTTTGTATAGGGTTAGAGTTAGGGATAGCATTCTTCCAATCCTCTAACACGGTAGCAGTCTTCACACATGTTAAATCATGTCATGAGGCAATCACGTTTGTATTTTAAAATTTCTCCAGCTATACCTGTAGTCTTTATCATTTTTCAACATTCTTACGGCGTGGAGGGTTTCCTGTGCATCCATGGTAGAATAATAACGTTGGAACGGACTTTCAAGGCTAGGTGTTTCCTTTCCGGCAGCCACGAGCGGAGCTGGGCCTGTCACTACAGACGGCCAGACCAGGGCAGGGCAGGGCAGAGCAGAGCAGAGCAGAGCAAGTTATTTCCTGGGATCTGGACTCTGTGCTTCTCTCAAGATTGGAGGAGCTGCGCCGCACTGCGGTCTCATGTTCAGCTCGTGGCCGAGAAGGTCGCCCAGATCCAATGTAACTGAAAAGGACATTCACATTACTTTCACGTGTGCTACTGCCAAGCCAGGTCTGTGCCTTACATTTTTGTACCCAGATACCAAACTGGACAGTTCTTCTTGTTCACTCTGCTCATTTTAGCCCATTTCCTCGCCTCATCCCAAATAATTTGATCACATCTATATTTAATTCTGTTCCCTGTCTTTTTAGCCTTCTTCACCCAATTGTTCCAAAACAATTTTTGTTGTTCAGTCGTTAAGTCGTGTCTGACTCTTCGTGACCCCATGAACCATATTGCGCCAGGCCTTCCTATCTTTCACTGCCTCCCTGAGTTTGCTCAATTTCATGCTCATTGCTTCAGTGATGCTATCTAGCCATCTCATCCTCTGCCGTCCAATTCTCCTTTTGCCTTCCATCTTTCCCAGCATCAGGGTCTTTTCCAAAGAGGCCTCTCTTCGCATTAGGTGACCAAAGTATCTGAGCTTGAGCTTCATTATCAATCCTTCCAATGAGCAATCAGAGTTGATTTCCTTTAAGATTGACTGGTTTGACCTCCTAGCAGTCCAGGGGACTCTTAAGAGTCTTCTCCAGCACCACAGTTCAAAGGCATCAATTCTTCGGCGTTCATCCTTCTTTATGGTCCAGCTCTCACAGCCATACATTACTACTGGAAAAACCATAGCTTTGACTATGCGGATCTTTGTCGGCAAGGCGATGTCTCTGCTTTTTAATATGCTGTCTAGGTTTGCCATAGCTTTCCTCCCAAGGAGCAAGCGTCGTTTAATTTCATGGCTGCAGTCTCCGTCTGCAGTGATCTTGGAGCCCAAATAAATGAAGTCTGTTACTGCTTCCATTTCTACCCCTTCTATTTGCCAGGGATTGATGGGTCCGGATGCCATGATCTTAGTTTTTTTAATATTGAGTTTCAAGCCAGCTTTCGCACTCTCCTCTTTCACCCTCATCAAGAGGCTCTTTAGTTCTTCTTCACTTTCTGCCATTAGGGTGGTATCGTCTGCATATCTGAGGTTATTGATGTTTCTCCCTGCAATCTTAATTCCGGCTTGTGATTCTTCCAGCCTGGCATTTCTCATGATGTACTCTGCATATAGGTTAAATAAGCAGGGTGACAGTATACAGGCTTGTCGTACTCCTTTCCCTATTTTGAACCAATCGGTTGTTCCATGTCCGGTTCTAACTGTTGCTTTTTGGCCCGCATACAGATTTCTCAGGAGACAGGTAAGGTGGTCTGGTATCCCCATCTCTTTAAGAATTTGCCACAGTTTGTTGTGATCCACACAATCAAAGGCTTTTGCATAGTCAATGAAGCAGAAGTAGATGCTTTTCTGGAACTCTCGTGCTTTCTCCATGATCCAGCAAACGTTGGCAATTTGATCTCTAGTTCCTCTGCCTCTTCGAAACCCAGCTTGTACATCCGGTAGTTCTCGGTTCACATACTGCTGAAGCCTAGCTTGTAGGATTTTGAGCATAACCTTGCTAGCATGTGAAATGAGTGCAATTGTGCGATAGTTTGAGCATTCTTTGGCACTGCCCTTCTTTGGAATTGGAACGTAAACTGACCTTTTCCAATCCCGTGGCCACTGTTGCATTTTCCAAACTTGCTGGCATATTGAGTGCAGCACTTTAACAGCTTCGTCTTTTAGTATTTTAAATAACTCAGCTGGAATACTGTCATCTCCACTAGTTTTGTTGTTAGCAATGCTTCCTAAGGCCCACTTGACTTCACTCTCTAGGATGTCTGGCTCAAGGTCAGTGACCACACCAGCATGGACATCAGGGACATTAAGATCTTTCTTGTAGAGTTCTTCTGTGTATTCTTGCCACCTCTTCTTAATCTCTTCTGCTTCTGTTAGGTCCCTGCCTTTTTTGTCCTTTATCATGCCCATCTTTGCACTAAACGTTCCTTTGATATCTCCAATTTTCTTGAAGAGATCTCTAGTCTTCCCCATTCTATTGTTTTCCTCAATTTCTTTGCATTGTTCATTTAAGAAGGCCTTCTTATCTCTCCTTGCTATTCTCTGGAAATCTGCATTCAGTTGCTTATATCTTTCCCTTTCACCCTTGCTTTTCGCATTCCTTCTTTCCACAGCTATTTGTAAAGCCTCATCAGACACCCATTTTGCTTTCTTGCATTTCTTTTTCTTTGGGATGGTTTTAGTTGCTGCCTCTTGTACAATGTTACAGACCTCCGTCCATAGTTCTTCAGGCACTCTGTCTACCAAATCTAATCCTCTAAATCTATTCATCACCTTCACTGTGTACTCACATGGAATATGATCTAAGTCATACCTGAGTGGTCTAGTGGTTTTCCCTACATTCTTCAATTTAAGCCTAAATTTTGCAGTAAGAAGCTCATGATCTGAGCCACAGTCAGCTCCTGGCCTTGTTTTTGCTGTCTGTGTAGAGCTTCTCCATCTTTGGCTGCAAAGTATGTAATCAATCTGGTTTCGGTATTGACCATTTGGTGATGTCCATGTGTAGAGTCGTCTCTTGTGTTGTTGGAAAAGAGTGTTTGCTATGACCAGCTTGTTCTCTTGACAGAACTCTATTAGCCTTTGCCCTGCTTCATTTTGTACTCCAAGGCCAAACTTGCCTGTTATTCCGATTACTCCTTGACTTCCTACTTTAGCATTCCAATCCCCTATGATGAAAAGGACATCTTTTTTTGGTGCTAGTTCTAGAAGGTGTTGTAGGTCTTCATAGAACCGATCAACTCCAGCTTCTTCGGCATCAGTGGTTGGGGCATAGACTTGGATTACCGTGATGTTGAATGGTTTTCCTTGGATACGCACTGAGATCATTCTGTCGTTTTTGAGGTTGTACCCCATTACTGCCTTTCCCACTCTCTTATTGACTATGAGTGCAACTCCATTTCTTCTAAGGGTTTCTTGCCCACAGTAGTAGATATAATGGTCACCTGAATTAAATTCACCCATTCCCGTCCATTTCAATTCGCTGATTCCCAAGATGTCGACGTTCAGTCTTGTCATCTCATGTTTGACCACATCCAGCTTGCCTTGGTTCATGGATCTTACATTCCAGGTACCTATACAATATTGTTCTTTACAGCATCGGACCTTCTTTTCGCTTCCAGATACATCCACAGCTGAACGTCCTTTCGGCTCTGGCCCAGCCGCTTCACTCTTTCTGGAGCTACTTGGAATTGCCCTCCGCTGTTCCCCAGTAGCACGTTGGACACCTTCCGACCTGAGGGGCTCATCTTCCGGCGTCATATCTTTTGGCCTTTTAACATTGTCCATGGGGATTTCTTGGCAAGGATACTGGAGTGGGTTGCCATTTCCTATTCCAGTGGACCACATTTTGTCAGAACTCTCTGCCATGACCTGTCCGTCTTGGGTGGCCCTGCACGGTATAGCTCATGGCTTCACTGAGTTACGCAAGCCCCTTCGCCACGACAAGGCAGTGATCCATGAAGGGGAAACAATTTTTATTTCCATCCAAATCACACTGCATGTTTTTCTGCTTTTTTAATTTAATCATAACTCTTCATTGCTTCCTCTCTTTGACTACCTTCTTTTTCTCTGTATGCACGTTATACGATAACTTTTTCTCGTCTTTACTTTTTGCAGCAATCATTCTCTCATGTCAATCTTTTCTCCTTCACAGCCGCTTTGTCCTTCCACCAAGCCCTCTTTTCCAGACTTCTGGTCGGAAGCATACTCCACACACTTCTGTGGCATTTTGTAAAAATATTCTTTTCTTTCTGTCCCAGCCATATTCTACATCTTTCTGTCATTCTCTTGGCAGATTAATCTATATTCCAATCCTTTGTCATATAAGATTCATAGTTTCCCTTCCTGCAATTATTACTCTATCACTGGAGTTTACTTTTCTTCCATGTCCATTTTTCTCAAGGTCCACACAAGGCACTACTAAGAAATTGGAGTGACCCACATTCAGAACCTCTGGTCCTCCTATCCTTCATTAATTTTCCTTCTTTCATTATAAACAAGCATGCTTTTAGATTTATATTCATTCCTTTGCAGTGTGTTTTTATGAATAAACTTAAACCATGCATTTGAAACAGTTATTTTCTAAGCAGATATTCTCAAAACAATTCTTGTCAGGCATGGGTGGGTAGTTCTCAGGACTGAGAAGACAAACACAGGTTGCAAAACCTTCTTGTGAAGCAGTCTTTTTTCTTTCTTTCTTTCTACATAACGTTTCAAGATAGAAAAGCATTGGATTCGCAGAGTTTGACTCTTCAGCTTGACAGCTCTGCCAGGGGCATTCAGGTTAATACATCCCATCCCTTCTGTCCTAGCCTCAGAAGAGAGTGGAATGTGCCAAACTGAGAGAGATTAATCACTTTCCTGTTGGCAATAGCCCTGCCTCTGCTCTTATGTCAGTAGGTGCCTGTCACTAGGCATATAGCTATTATGTTATTACATTTCTCTGTAGAGTTAATTAAGGGGTTTGGGGGTTTTTTAGAACTGGCAGTATCTCGTGGCTAGCAGAATGTTGATCTTCTATCTTCAGATCCTCTTCATTTTCCTCTGGAATATCCCATGAAGTGTCATCTCTTCCTCTCTGCACGGTAACCTCTCTGCTGGCTCCTCTGGTGATTTTCCACCACCAAGGACTTACCTATCTTTAACAGAGCTGAAATCCAACTCTTGTTACTAGCTATCTTGTTTTTCAGTCCAACAACGAACTTCCTGCCAGCTCCTTAGCTCATTTCAATTTGTAGAGTTTGTTTATTTATTTATTTAATTAATTTATTAAATTTCTCCCCCATTCATCTCCCCCCAATGGGGGACTCTGGGCGGCTCACAACTCATTGAAAACAATAAATAAATATGCAATTAAAAGCCTATATACAAAAGATGAAGGAAAAAGTCCAGGAGGCCGATGGTTCAGGGCAGCAACGCCAGGCCCCTAGGGGGATAGCCAACCACACATCTGACGACCTCCCTCCCCGCCCCAGGCCAGATGGCAGAGCCAGGTCTTCAAGTCCCTCCGAAAGGCCGGGAGTGAGGGGGCCAGTCTCACCTCCGGGGCAGGATGTTCCAAAGAGTGGGGGCTACCGCAGAGAAGGCCCGCCTTCTGGACCCTTCCAGTCGAAGTTCTTTCACTGAGGGGGTCCAAAGCATGCCCTCTCTGTGTGATCTGGTGGGACGGGTTGAAGTCATAGGGGAGAGGCGGTCCCTTAGATAACCCGGTCCCATGCCATGTAGGGCTTTAAAGGTGATAACCAACACCTTGAATTGGACCCAGAAGCAAACTGGCACCCAATGCAGCTCGCAGAGCAGAGGCGTTACATGGGCCCTCCTGGGGGCACCAACAATAGTCCACGTGGCTGCATTCTGGACCAGCTGAAGCTTCCGGATACTCTTCAAGGGTAGCCCCATGTAGAGCGCATTGCAGTAGTCTATCTGGGAGATAGCAAGGGCGTGAGTGACCGTCCGAAGGGCATCCCGATCCAGGAAAGGGAGTAACTGATGCACAACCCAAAGTTGTGCAAAGGCCCTCCTTGCCACGGCTGCCACCTGCTCTTCAAGCAGGAGCTGTGATTCTAGGAGGACCCCCAGATTACACACTGGGTCTGTCTGGGGCAGTGCCACCCCATCCAGCACCAACGATGGCAAAGTCCTGGATACAGAGGAGCCATTAACCCACAGCCACTCCGTCTTACCAGGGTTCAGCCGAAGCCTGTTGTTCCCCATCCAGACCCTCACAGCCTCCAGGCACCGTGAAAGGGCGGTCACGGCATCACTTACCTCACCTGGGATGGAGATGTATAACTGGGTATCATCAGCGTACTGATGATACCTCATCCCATGGTGGCGGATGATCTCACCCAGCGGTTTCATGTAGATGTTGAAAAGGAGCGGGGAGAGAACCGAGCCCTGCGGCACCCCACAGAGGAGGGGCCGAGGATGGGGCCTCTCGCCCCCGATCACCACCGATTGGGACCGGCCCTGGAGAAAGGAGGCGAACCAGCACAAGAACGTGCCGCCCACCCCCAATTCCCTGAGCCGTCCCAACAGCATACCGTGGTCGACGGTATCGAAAGCTGCTGAGAGATCAAGGAGAGCGAGGATGGTCGCACTTCCACCATCCCGCTCCCGCCAGAGGTCATCCATAAGTGCGACCAATGCCGTTTCCGTTCCATATCCGGGCCTGAAATCTGACTGATAAGGGTCCAGATAATCCGTTTCCTCCAGGACCCTTTGGAGCTGCGATGCCACCACTTTCTCAACCACCTTCCCCAAAAAGGGGAGGTGGGAGACTGGACAAAAATTGTCCAGTATGGTAGAATCCAGGGAGGGTTTCTTGAGGGGGGGTGCACCAACGCCTCCTTAAAGGCAGCCGGAAACACTCCCTCCTGCAAGGGTGTATTAACCATCGCCTGGATCCAACCACATGTCACCTCCCGAGCTGCTTTCACCAGCCAGGAGGGGCATGGGTCAAGATGGCAAGTGGTGGCCTTCACAGTCCCCAGGATCCTGTCCACTTCCTCAGGATCAATAGGATCAAACTGTTCCCAGATAACTGGGTAAGAACAGTCCCCCGGTATCTCCCCAGACCCTGCCACAGTGTAGGCCTTGATAGCGGCTCTAACCTGTGTTCGGTCGGATTCGGTCTTTGTCTTCCTCCAGCGGCGCTCTAGACGTCTCTTGACCCTCTTCAGCACCCTCGACTCCTCCGTAAACCATGGGGAGTGTCGGGGCCGATGTGGCAAGAGAGGTCGCATAGGCGCGATCCTGTCCAAGGCCCCGGCTGCCTCCCTATTCCAGGCAGCAGCCAAGGCCTCCGCTGGACTGTGCAGCTGATCTGTGGGAATACCCCCCAGCTCCCTCTGAAACCCTGACAGGTCCAACAGGCGCCGGGGGCGGGCCAATCGCATGGGTCCTGCCTCCCTGCGGAGGGGGGTGGCATAGGAGAAACTCAGGGTCACCAGGACGTGATCTGACCATGACAATGGGGAAAGCTGTACATCTCCCCTCAGATCACTTAGCCATTGCTCCGACAAGAAGACCAAATCCAGCATGTGGGCACTGTTTCGGGTTGGTGCTCTCAGAGCTTGGTTGTTTGCTTGCAGACATTTCATTACCCAACTGGGTAACATCTTCAGGGTGATGATAAACTTTCACCAAATGCTACAGACTAGCTTATCAGCTTAGTTGCACTCAATAGAGGTGAATATGTGTAGCTCAGGGTTCAACTGTGGAGTCCTTGGGGTTCTCTGAGCTGGGTTGTTTTCTGGCAGATGTTTCATTACCCGGCCAGGTAACATCTTCAGGGCTAGAATGGGATGGGGTTTGCTCTCTGCTTATATACTGTGGCACACCCTGCCAGTGTTGGTGGGGGTGGGGGTTTCTCTGGTAGTTCCTTGATTTGGGTATTGTTCACTGCTGGATTGTGTGCCTGGTGGTAATCTCTGCTTATCTGGGTGATGATGCCTGGTGAGGAGATGTTCTGGTCTTTTGTTTTCTTTTCTATTGTCTCTTTTTAATAGTATGTAGATGCTGTTTATCTCTACGTGCCTGTTGACAGCTGCCTTGTCTGAATACCAAGCTTCCAGGAATTCCCTCGCATTTTTGGATTTAGCTTGGTCTAAGATGCTGACAGTTTCCCAGTTGAAACTATGGTTGAGTCTGTCCACCTGTTGTGAGATTAAGGAATTTTCATCATGTCTTCTGACTGTTAGTTGGTGTTCGTGGATGCACTGTGCCAGCCGTCTGCCTGTCTGTCCTACATAGTGGCCGTTATGGTCCTTGCACTGTATGTTGTAGATGACTCCTGTTTTGTCTTCTTGGGCTACTGGGTCTTTTGGCTTACTTAAGATATTTTGGAGGGTTTTAGTTGGCTTGTGTGCTACAGAGATGCCATGTGGTTGTAATAGTCTGTTGGTGGTTTCTGAGATGTTTCTGATGTATGGCAGTGTGATCCTTTGCATAAATTGTGTTGGTTGTGTTGTAGTAGGTTGAGTGGTCAGGCACTTTTTGATAAAGTTGAGTGGATATCCATTTTGTTGGAGGATGTTGTATAGGTGGTCTGTTTCCACATGCATCACATATCCGAAGCCCAGTGTCACAACATACAGCCTTCCCGTGCTCTTACATTTGCTGGGCTCGCTTCTATCCTAGCCTAAAGCCTGAGTGAAGAGCCAGGTCTCCACAACCCTCCAAAAGGCTAATAGGGTGGGGGCCCTCTGAATCTCAGGGGGAGGCTGTTCCAGAGGGCCAGGGCAGCCACAGAAAAGGCACATTTCTGAGTCCCATCAAATGACAACATTTAAAAGAGGGGACCTGTAGCACGCCTGCCCTACCTGACCTGGTGGGATGGGCAGATACCCTCAGGGAGAGGCAGTCCTGTAAGACAACCTGGCTTCATGCCATGTAGGGCTTTAAAGGTAACAATTTAGTACCTTGAATTGCTCCCGGAAAGGAACTAGAAGCCAGTGCAGCTTGCCCAACAGCAGTTAAAAAGTGTGAAATGCCCAGAACTGCACACACTGCTGAAAATTAAACCAGCTATAACATCCAGGTGGTCTTCAAGGGCAGCCCCAGGTAGAGCACATTGAAGTAATCCAACTGAGAGGTGACCAACGTGTAAATGACAGTGCGCAAGGCCTCCCGGTGCAGGAAAGTGTGCAATTGGCACACAAGCTGAACCTATACAAAGGCCCCCCTGGCCACAGTTGCCACCTGCTCCTCAAGCAGGAGCCACAAGTCCAGGAAGACCCCCCAAATTGGGCACCAACTCTGCCTGGGGGAGTGCTATTCTATTGAGAGCCTGCGATGACAACTCACCAGATCCTGGGGGACCAAAGACCTAAACCCCCTCCACTTTCTCACCATTCAGGACTTCACAGCTTCCAGGCACAGGGTAGGCACCTGAACTTACCTGACAGAAGGTGGGGATGTATAATTGAGTACGATCTGCATCCTGAGGATACCGCACCCTGCGCCATTGAATAACCTCACCCAGTGGCCTCCTGTGGATGTTCAACAGGAGAGGGGAAAGACCAGAGCCCTGAGACACCCCACAAGAGAGAGGCCTAGGGATGGATCTTTCATCCCTTACAACACTGACTGGAACTGGTCATGGAGGAAGGAGGAGAACCACTCCAAAACAGGGCCCCCAACTCCTAACCCCTCAAGCTGGTCCAGAAGGATAACATGGTATCAAAAGCTGCCAAGAGATCCAGGAGAGCCAGGATGGATGTGCACGCACACGCACACACACACACACACACACACACACACACACACCCTTGAGCCCTTCAAAGGTCATCCATAAGTGCAACTGATGCTATAACCTGGCCTGAATCCCATTTGAAATAATCTGCTTCATCTGAAGCCTCCCGAAGCTGGGAGTCCACCACTCCCTCTGCAACCTTCCCTAAAGAGGGAAGGATGGAGCCTGGACAAAAGGTGTCCAACACAGTTAGGTCTAAGGATGGCCTTTTAAGAAGGGGGTGCACCACTGTTTCCTTTAAGGCAGGTGGAACCACCCTCTCCTGCAAAAGTCATTAACTACCACTTGGACCCAACCACGTGCAACCTCCCGGGAGGCCAGGAAGGGGCATGGGTGCAGAATACCCTGACCACTTCCTCAGGATTGGTCAGCTCAAACTCCTCCAAGATAATGGGGCTAAGACATGCTCCATAGGACCTGCCCAGCTGGACTCCAACTCAGAGCGAAGCCGAGTTACATTATTTGAGAGATGCCAAGAATAATCCTTACCACATCCCTGTAGGGGTTCCCCCGGTCCCTCCTCACCCAGAAGGGACCTGGTTACCCGAAACAGGGTCACTGGCTGGCTGGCTGGCTGCGGACACAATAGGAGCAGAGAAGTAAGCCTTCTTTGCCACTGCTACTGCCACAAGGTAAGTTCTAGCAAAGGCTCTCACCTGTACTCGGTCAGCTTCGCTCCTAGCTTTCCTCCAGTGGCACTCTGAATGTCTCTTGTGTTGCTTCATCCCCCAGAGCGTCTCCATAAACCAGGGAGATCTACAAGATCCAAGATCACAAAGGGTCCACACAGGCCTGATCTGGTACAAGGCCTGCATCGCATGCTCGTTCCAAGCCACGAGCAAGGCTTGAGCCAAGGCGTGCACCAGAGGCTTGGGAACAAACCGCCCCCCCCCCCACAAGCTCCCTCTGAAACCTCACTGGGTCTGTCAGTCACTTGGGGCAGGCTGATTGAACAGGCCCCACCTCCCTGAAAGGGGGGCAGCTACAGAGAACTCTAGGGCCACGAGGGAGTGATCTGTCCATAGCAAGGGAATGATGTTAACATCCCCCAAATCCAGATTGTGATGCCACTGCCCCAAGACAAAAGCCAGATCTAATGTGTGAGCCCCACTGTGAGATGAGCCCTAGTCAGTGGCATCAGGTCCATGTTTGCCGTGGCGGTTATGGGCTCCAGAGCTACCACTGGCTCCAGGCCCAAAGAAGGCAGACTGAAGTCCCAAGACCAGTACTGTGTTCTGCATCCCCCCACTCACTGGGAGACTTTCAACAGGCCAAGGCGACGCACTGTAGGTGCCCCATAGGCGTGGGCGAGAGACTCTTCCCAAAGGTGTGCTTGGCCGTGCCGAGTCTTAGGCATAGCCTGGGATGTCCCCTGCCCCGCAGAACGAATGGCCCTAGTCCTCATTTTGTCCTTTGGTCCTACTCTCAGGAATATTATTCTTGCACCCATTCTTGCTTGTGAACCTTTCAGGCTGTGGCCTTTGGTTGCTTCTCCCAAGGTTGCTTCTCTGGACGGTGTGGTGGCTATCCTGAACTCCTGGGACATCACCCTGACAGACACCATGCTCCACAAGATGGAGGCCGAGCAGCAGCGCCGAGCCCTGCAGAAGCAGAAGCACAAGGAAGCAGAAGTGCGCCAGTGAGCTCCCTTCCTCCCCTCCCTGGCCTGCGTCGTTTTAACTTAGCCTTTGAGTATCTACTGTACTCCTCTGATTGTGAACAACTTTTGCAGTGCTTTGGCATACAAAGTGGTATGTAAGTAAAGTACATACATGAGGTGGTGTAAGACGCATCTTAGTTATGGTGGGTGGGGGGGAGAGGGGAGAGGACTCTCTTAAGCAGTCTACAGCAGGCACTCAAAGGTGGCTTGTGAGAACCCTAGAGTTGCAGTGGGACCTCCCCATTTAGATGTGGGGGAGCCCCAAAGTCCCACACCAAGGACTTTGTCGGGCTCCAACTTCCCCTTCAGAGAAGGAGAAAGACCAGGAGGGCCAGGTGTTCTCAGTGAGCAGTTCAAAGGGGTCCTTGACTCCTGTTGGTCCCCACAGGACTGCCGAAGCAGTGGAGCAGTGCGCCAAGGAGCACGAGAGATGCAGCAAGGAGGTGAGAGCCAGACTCTCCCCCAGGGAGGCTCTCGGGGGTCTGGTTTGCCAGCCTAACTTTTGGGGCACGTAGCACGCTGCACCTGATCCTTGACATCAGTGCTTGCAGTCTTGCCCTCCATGTAGCCGAGAAGAAGCTCAGCCTTGTCACCAAAACCTGCCTGGCCTTGATCTAGTGGGATGGCTTTGCTCCAGATGAACCTTCCCAGCCACGTAGCCTCTCCTGCTTTGCAGCTGCAGCAGGCCTATGCTGAACTCAACCGACGAATAACAGAGCACGACAAGTGCCAGCGGAAGCAGATGGGCAATGCAGAGATCACCCTCCATGTGAGTGCCACCCCCGTTCCGGGTGCATTCCACAGGCCAAGCAGCTCCGGCTTTCAGGGACGCTGGTGTGCTGCAGATTGCAAGGCTGTGGCACTGTATGCTGTCAACCCAGGCATGGCAAGACTTTCCCCTGCAGTGTAGATGCACCAGTCAGCTTTCTGTGATTTGCCATGTAGCTCGGTGATGGGACGCAGGCACCCGGGCTCTACGCAGCCCATCTACAGGGGCCTAGGCAAGAGATGTCCCCTCAGAGAGCTGTTGTTGCTGATGGAAGCCATATGATTCAGCACAAGTATTGGATTGCTATGGCTATTTCTCTCTGGGGTGGGGGGAATGTCTTGGGGTGGAGACAGCTGGAGGTGGCTAACCCACTCCACCTGAGTACAGTTAACATCGACCATGTTCACAGGACATGTTGACATTAAATGAGTATGCTTTGAGGCTCTTAATAATATATTCATATTATTAATATTAATAATATATTAAACTGTAAACTAACCAACTGTGCTTGGTTCACATAGCTTGCTAACCCACAAGGAAACTAAGGTTAAAGGCTAACCCAGTTTTGCGTCTTGGATCAAGGCACCATGAGGCCTGCAGCTGGCCTGGTGAACGTGTTGCGCAAGGCGACACTCTCTTGGGCCACGTCTGCTCATCCTTTCTACTCAGAGGGTATTTTCTGTGCCAGGCTATAGCCAATGCAGAAGCGCTGGTGGAGAGGCTGCGCGTGGCTGCTGAGGATGCCGAGGAGAAGCTGTCCCTAAGCCACCTGAAGCTGCGAGAGCAAATGCAGGAGGGTCAGCGATGTGGTTCCCTGGGGTTGCTTACGGTTGTTGCAAGGGATGAACCTGCTTGGAGCCAATGGGCAAACCGGCTGAGGCTGAGGCTGAGGCTGAGGCTGAGGCTGAGGCTGAGGCTGAGGCTGAGGCTGAGGCTGAGGCTGGGGGTGATCCCTGCACGGCCCTTCCCGTGCTTCTCCAAGGGTGCTCCTGCACTTGGAGCTGGGCTACCTCAACCTTGCAGCTCTTCACAGTAGCTCCCTGCCTACTCCTACTGCCTACTCAAGATCATTTTTGAACACAGGTGACTTTGCCCCCGAACAAGGAATCAGGGCTGTTCCGAAAGGGTTAGCCTTGCCCTCGAAGTTCAGGCCGGTTTGGGAAGGGAGAGGAGAAAGGTGGCATTTTGTGCTCAGGGAAGAAGAGCCTGTTGAGGGAGTTGATCCAGCATTCCACAAGGTGTGGATGGACATCAGAAAAAGAACCCAGGGCACTGGGGAGAGGCCCCAAGGAATAGGGAGACTCTGCCAAGGCTTCCCTAATGGTTTGGAGGGCAGCCACCGGTCCCTCACTGCTGTGCTCTGCCTTGGCAGGATCGGCCTCAGAGATTCAGGGCCTGAAGTGCTCTGTGCAGGAGCTGGATGACGTGCTGATGAAAGATGTGGGTGGGAAAATCCACGCAGATGGGCGGTGAGTGGCAAGGAGGGCGCCTACCTGGCAGTCCTCCCCAGGAAGCAGGGCCTTGTGGGCTCGCGCAGTAGATGGCCTGCCATCCCAGCCACCAGCTCCCTCCTTCCCTCCCTTTAGGTGGCCCCTGATCATTGATCCCTCTGGCCAGGCAGCAATTTTCTTGCGTTATCGTGACACCAATTACCTGAACACCGTGAATCCCGCTGACATGGCTGTGGAGACCATTCGCCTGGCCTTGCTGGGGTCTCTTCGGTAGGGCTCGGCCAAACACGGCACAGCCATGGGGAGTGCTGAGCCAGGTGTGGTGTGGGAGGACAGCACAGGGCAGCAGGTGTGCCATAAACTGTCAGAGGTGGGAAGGGGAAGCTGGGTTCTGATGAGAAGCACAAAGGTACCTTCTGGCAGACGGCCTACCAACATCCACAGAGGACAACTCTCTCTCTCGCTCTCTCTCTTCTTGGCCCACCCATCCCCAGCTATGGAAAGCCCCTGGTCTTTGACATGATGGAGCTGGACATGTTTGACACAGTGAAAAAGCAACTGGAACGGCTACAGCCAGGCCTCACTGAGATGGTGCTGAGCAGGAAAATCCTTGAGAATGAAAGGTGAGTGCTTCTATTACCCAGAGCAACTTCTAATGGGCCAGAGGCCTCTCTGGTGCCCTAGAACCTAAGGAATGGGGCAGTAGGAGGTCATCTGAACAAAAGAGAGAAGGGTGAAGCATTGGATTATAAAATATGGCTGTGGCCATACAGAAAATAGATCTGGAGGTTCCGGGGTGAGGTGGAGGAGCTCTCTAATGCCATTACAGGCCAAGGCATTAGACAACTGGAGATGCAGCCAAGGGCAACTTCTACAGGCTATTTGAATCTTGCCGTTTCCAAAAAAGGAGCAAGTAGCACTCAAAAGAGATGCAGAAACAAAGACAACTATCTCCATGGATTACAGTTCAAGTAAACCCATTCAGATGGACTCCATGGTAGCTGCATTCATACATTTTAACTTGGCCATACAGTCAACAGCAGTTGAGCAGGCTTGACGGCACCAGATTAACCAAAGAATCAACCCACTTTCTGGATTTGCCCAGTACATTGATAGATGAACCAGATGGGCTGAGCTGGCGTTACGTGCTAAGGAACAGAAAATTGGAGAAAGCTTAGCGTGTTGTGAGAATGCAGCCCTGGACCTCTCCTTTTTAAGTGATTATATAGGGCCTACTGGTCTCAAATGCAGGTCAGGTGCCATTCTCCTGAGGGAGTGGGGGATCATTTCAACCATGACGATGTACATACCAACCTCTCCAATAATTTTCCTTTCTTTGGAATCTTCCCAGCTTTGTACTGCTGCTGCAACATTGGTCACCAGTGGCTGGGTTTGCACAACACACTTTAACAGTTGTGAACCAGTTACACCCTTTCCTGGATTGGGATGCCCTTCAGACAGTCACTCACGCCCTTGCTATCTCCCAGATAGACTACTGCAATGTGCTCTACATGGGGCTACCCTTGAAGAGTATCTGGAAGCTTCAGCTGGTCCAGAATGCAGCCCCGTGAGTTACTTTTGGGGCCTGAAGAAGGACCCACATAACATTGTTGCTCCACGAGCTGCACTGGGTACCGGTTTGCTTCCAGGTCCCATTCAAGGTGCTGGTTATCACCTTTAAAGCCCTGCAGGGCATGGGACCAGGTTACCTGAGGGACCGCCTCTTCCCTGTGACTTCAGCCCGTCCCACCCGATCACACAGAGAGGTGTGAGACCCCCTCGGCAAAAGAGCTCCTACTAGCGGGGTCCAGAAGGCGGGCCTTCTCTGCGGTAGCCCCCGCCCTTTGGAACATCCTGCCCCAGAGGTGAGATCGGCCCCCTCACTCCCGGCCTTTCGGAGGGACTTGAAGACCTGGCTCTGCCATCTGGCCTGGGGCGGGGAGGGAGGTCGTCAGATGTGGGGTTGGCTATCCTCCTAGGGGCCTGGCGTTGCTGCCCTGAACCATTGGCCTCCTGGACTTTTTCCTTTCCCTTTTATTCTTTGTAAATGTGTCCTCTTATAAATTTTAACTCTATATTTATTTATTTATTGTTTTAATATGTTGTAAGCCGCCCAGAGTCCCCCACTGGGGGGAGATGGGTGGGGACAAGCTTAATAAACAAACAAACAAACATGCCTAACTTACTGGTGGTGGTAGGATTAGTGCTTCATGCAAACAGCGATGTCCAGCCAGCATCTTATCCCAAACAGCCCATGAGTCGACGGAGCAATTTTCTTCCCGAGATGGGCTGACTGGGTCACATAAAAATGGTCCCATCACCACTCAATCTGAGGAAGGGAAGAACCCCCCTTCAGTTCCCCACCCCACCTACCCACCCACATTCACCCTCGGGTACTCCCCAAAGCATTGTCTAGAGGGAGGACAGAGCTCTGCTCTTTGACCAGCAGTTGGTTAGCATGCTGACGGGGGGACGCCCAGGTGCATTCCTCCAGCTGCAGCACAGGACATCCCCTGCCTGGGGTTGCACCATGAGCTGTGTTAGGCCAAGCCAAACCCCTGCATGGCTTAGGAAACCCATCCCTCATAGTTAGTTCTTAAACCTTGATCTGTTGCTCAATCTGTAGCCCAAATTCAGCCAGTAATGGCCAGTTCCAGAGGCTGCGGTCTGAGCACCCATGTCCTGTCTTTGGCAGATATCGCTCCTTATTGAAGCCAACAGATGGACCAGAATACGCAGAGACTGAATTTCAAGTTGCTCGAATCGAAAAATTCAAGCTCTTTGTTGTCACCAAGCGCCACCACCCTCCGGAAGAGCTGCTGCAGACCCTCCTCCCTCTCCAAGTCCTCCTGTCTGGGGCCAGGCGGTAGGCACAGCCTGACAGCGCCTGATTACACGGCACCCTGTGGGGTGCGTGCTTGTCTTGCAATGACTCGCTGCAGGTGGGCAGGGGTGGACAGCGCCTACCCTCCTGGAGCAGCAGCAGGAGACGGGGGCTCCACCTGACTACAGTTGGCTCTTTTTCAGAAAGTGGGGCTTCAGAAGAACCCCCTTCCCACAGTGGCTCCCGTCAGCCTCGTGAGTTGACAGGGAGGGAGGACCTGCCTGCCATCAGCCAAGATAGCGTTTCTGTTACCTTTGCAGACCATTCTCCCCCCCACCCAACCCTGCCCTACCCTGCCCTGCCCGAGCTGACAGCCACTTGCATATCAATAAAGGCTTCCTTCAGGTTGCAAGATGCCCTCTTCTGACCCTCTTTTTCCACAGCCAAAGACCCTCTGGAAATTGCCCCCCCGCTCTCCATGCCATACGAAGCGGGCCTGCCTGGACCATGGAGGCTTCCCAAGGCCTCTGGCCACCTGCCGCTGCAATGGTAACCCCTTAACAAAACAACTCCCGTCTTCATAGCCAGTGAGGTGGTCACAGAAAGAAACCGTATCATGGCTTAATCTGCCGGCCTAGTTTGCCAGGCGCGGCAAGGCAATAGCCAGCCTAATTTAGCCTGAGGGAAGCTGGCCCTTGGGGCAGACTAACGGGGGCAGGTGTGCACATGTGCACCTGGGGAAGGCTAGACTGCTTGTGATGGGTGGGGGGCCTCCTCCCATCATCCAGCTGAAGCCCAGAAAAAGAAATAGGCCGGCAACTCCTTTTGACTGGTAGCCACTGACTTCCGTTTCCAGAGGCCCAAAGAACAGGCGCCTTGCTGGAGACCTGCCGAGCGGCTTCAGTGCTTTCCTTAAGGGCTTAGGCGAAGAGGCAGAGGGAACGCACATCCGATCTGTGGCGGATGCAACCCGTGAGCTGGCTAATCGCCCCGAGGCAGAAGTTTCTGTGGAGCAGAGCGGTGGACTAAAAGCAGCAGGCAAAGCCAAGTTCCCTCACTTACGCACAGCCACAGGACAGCCGACGCCTGTCTTGGGGGTTGCAAACTGTAAGGAGGCTGCCAAAATGTCAAACGTGCTTTGGACTGCATCCACAGAAATGTAATTTCCAAATCATGGGAAGTAGTAACGGAGAGACCCCACCTTGAACATGTGCCCACTTCTGGGCATCACAATTGAAGAACGGCAAGGGTGATCCAGGGACCAGAAATTATATTTTCCAAAGAGAGAAGGGGCCGCTTGCTAGGTTTAGCTTTGAGGAGCAACAGGGGACGTATTAGGGCTCTTTAAATACCTGAAAGGAAGTCACAGAGGAGGAGGTCTGGACTCTGGGATACAGGATAAAGCTTGAAGTCACGGGGCAGGAGGTCCAGCTGAACGTCAGAGAAAAGCTCCTAATAGCCAAAGCCCCTGGACGGCCCCCCTCTGGGATGCTTTCGCTTGGATCCGGCTGTGAGTCTGCTAGGATGGTGTGGCGTGGCGTGGTGCGCCACGCCACCACTGGATAAACTCGTGCTCTCGGGATGGACACATTCTCCCAGAGCAGAGCTTCCTCCTTCAAAAGGGCCACAGATGAGGAAGCACGGAAGAGATTTCCCCGCCCGCCTGGATACCCGGGGTCCCACCCCACAAACTAACGAAATGGGCTGGGCTCACCAGCTCCCTCCTTGAGCACAGTCCCCTCCCCAGGTGGCCCCCCAAGGCCGGCCTTGTTTCAGGGAGAAGTGTCAGGGAGCTGGGCCCCGCTAAGTCAGGGAAGAATCAGGGGCTCTAAAAGGTAAAGTAAACTTTATTGTCATTGAACCACAAAATAGATTTCTTTGGTTGTACAAATGTCACTAGTTACAGTCTTGATCTCCCTTCGACTATCCCGGGAGAGGATAGATGTATCACAGCCCAGCACCTATAAGTTAGTTAGCCACTGAAACCCTGCCTGATCACTCCCAAGTTGCTTATTAAAAGCAAATGCTAAAATTAGTTTAAAAACAGAAAGCTCTAACAGTTGATGTCGAAGCAGCCACATTTGCAGCTTGAGAAAAAGAGACAGAGACCTCCTCTCTCTACCTTCCTAAAACCGAACGCACACATTCCGTTAAAACGAGTCTTCCCAATTTGGCATAAGAGATTCCCCCGTCCTGCGTGCGACTGACAGCCTGCACAGTGGGCTACGAGCACGCCGATGGGCAGAGCCATTCTGCCCCTCTTTCCAGATGGCCCGGCAGCTCCAGAAGCAGGCCGCAAAGCACAGCTCTGGGCTGGTGAGAGGTGCAACCCCCCTAATCCTGGGACTCCGACTGGGGCCCCAACGCCCCTTCCCCCCACTCTATCCCAACCCCACAACATCTGCATCACCACACCTAATGCAACTAGCCTGCCCCTACGTCGGCTCCCCGCTTCTCTACCCTGCCTGACACGGCAGCTCCCGAGCACCCCCCCCACCTCATAAACAGACAGGCGGGCTCTTCTCTGCCTGCCCAGACACCAGGGCCCACCTGACAAGGCAGGAGGTGACAGCAAGCCCCTCCGTCATGAGGCCCCTCCTAGCCGTTGCCCGGGACCAAGGAAGGTGGGAGACGGGGCACAGGAGGGGCCCCACTGCCGCTTGGCCAACGTCTGGCAGGTCTCCGGCAACCACAGCTGATGGCCAACTGGAAACAGCTTCGGCGCCGTCCTCTACCCATCCGCTATTTACAGACGCTACATCCCATCGGTTCCCTCACCCCTAATGCTCTGCCTCTGATTTGTCAGAACCTGCCCCAGTGCATCGCAAGGAGATTTGCAGCCCCATGTCCATCAAGGGGCCGAATGGCCACGTGCTCCACTCTGTCCCCCTGGCCCGGCTGTGTTCGTACGGTCTCCAAGGGCAGGTGCGTTATGTTGGGACGGCAGTTTCTAAGCTGTGTTGGGCCTGCTGGAGTTTGCGCTCCTCACCGAACAGCCCCAGCTCCTGGCCTGCAGAGGGGCTGTGGGGCACCAAGGGCTCCGGAGTCCCATCGTGGTCTTGGCGCACTGAGGGGAGGAAAGGGAAGACTGTCAAAAGAGCCCCTTCTCTTTTGCCAGGTGCCTTCCGGGAACACGGCCCTACAGAAATGTGGTCAGCACTCCACAGAGGCTCATTCACAGCACATGGAGGACTGTGCGGAAGCCCCCTCCTCTTGTCAGGAGCAGGAGCAGGAGCAGGACCTGCAAGCTCAGGAGGAGGGAGGACAGCCGGGGGCCCACAACTGCCAGACTGGGTTTGGGGGAGCCGGTCTTAGGTCACGGGTGTCCCTTCCTGTCTCCAAGCAAGGCCAGGAACTGGTGGTCCTTCTGTGCATCCCCCTCGTGGCCCGGCCACTCCCTCCCCCTTGCCCTGAGCGACCAGACGGTCTGGGAAGGAACAGGCAGCCATGGCTTGGGGACCTGGAGACGGCAGGCTCCTACAACCTACCTGAGCTGCCAAGGCGTTTGCAGGATTCTCTACCATCCGGAGTCTGCAAGAACAGAGGGTTAGGGTTAGGGTGCCTGGCCCTCCCCCTCCGCCATGCTGGGGGTGCCTAGAGAACCCAGTATGCCAGCTGGACGGGGTCTGATGGGGGGACAAGCAGCAGCTGAGGAGGGTCCCCTTGCTTTGGGTGGCAAAGCGTCTTGCCACCCAATGCCCTCCCACCTGTTGCCCCTTCTAAGCAGCCACCAACATGCTGGCGGTCCAGGCCCAGCTTCTGATCTCTACCTGGAAAGGGGATGATGGTTAACAGCTCAGTGGAAGAGTCAGCCCTGTTATGGACAGCCACGAAGGGTGAATTCCAACTGCCCATGTCAATACCCTGCATGCACTTCCTAGTGGGTGGGAAGCTGGCTGGCGTGCCAGGTAGCCTCCAGATTCAAAATCCTAGCTTGCACAAAAGAGCATGAGAACAGCTGGCCACATATGCCCACACTTACCAGGACTGTCTTTACTATTAACAGGCCACGGTGCCCGTGGCCTGCGTGTCATTAAAGCTGGTAACCCCATCTATACCTTTTGTATCTTCCTAAAAAATGTAACATATAAGCCTTGGTTGCCCAATGCCATGAAGGAGTGAGTGGTAAAAAGCATGAATTGAGCAGAAGAAAGAAAAATAGGTATGTTGCAGGTGTTTGAAACGAAGGGAAGATCCACTAATCTGGATGGTGGCTGATGAATGTGTGCACAAAAGGGTGAGTGTCAGCTTTATTATGAATCAAAGGAGCAAACCACACACCACCAACTATGGGCTGGCGGCATTGAAGCGGTTGTGTGCAAGCAGGAAAGTAGGACACACAGGGTGGGGACAGTTTTATGTTATGCTCCAATGAATGGGGATAATTAAAGAAGGAGAGCAGGATTTGGAGAGCAATTGTGCAACCTTCAGAAGGAGCACAATGCAGGGAAACAAGTGCTGCTCCGTGACAGGGACGGAGGGGTGGGAACGAGACGCGCGCAGGGTGCAGAAAACGGCAGAGTGTTTGGCAAGGTCTGTTCTTTTGAGCACGCTGTATAAGCCCTAAGTCCATGCTTGCATCCACACGGAACAAACTGAAGAGCAGGATGACCAGATCGAGCCAAGGATGAGACGCATCGAACAGAGGCCAGACCATTATTTACATACCCAGCCACCCACCCACGTACTCATCAGGCTATTTCTCTGTTTAGCAACTCTGGGCAAAGGGCAGAAAGGAATAGAAGACAAAGAACGGAAAGGTCTGAGACAAGAAAAGGAAATGCAACTCAAATGAGTTTGCTCCAATACCTTTCACTCTCTTTTATTCTCGGAAGCCACCGTGGCCCCAAACCCTCCTCTTCTTCTTGATGACCCTTACTCAACCCGTCCACGACTTAGGGTCGCTCCTCGCACCTGGGCTAGCATCGGCAGGGAAAGGGGCCAGCATTACTGGCACTCCACTGGGCCTCCACAGGGAGGTCAGAGTGGTGTCCTCACAAATTTAAGATGGGGCAGTGCCAGGGTGAGACCCAGTTTGGTGTAGTGGTTAAGGAGCTGGGAGATGGCAAGTTCTAGTCCTGCCTTGGGCTCCAAGCCAGCTGGGGACTTCGGGCCAGCCCCTCTCAGCCCTGGGAAGAAGGAGGCAAGAGCAAACCGCTTCCAAAAATGCTGCCAAAAAACCTGCAGGGACTAGTCCAGGCAGCTGCCAGGAGTCAGCACTGACTTGAAGTCACACGCACACAGTTTCAGTGCAGGGACTGGTGGCTTTCCTCCCTCCCTACCAGTTTCACCTACTGGCAGAAAAGCAACCCACCCCAGGGGCTCCATCCTGCTTCTTCCCATGCCTCTCAATGACCCACCAACTGACCCATTTGTTTTCTATCGGACTTCAGAACTATCGCTCTTCTCGGACAGCCCTGTTAGACTGATTGATTAGTTACTTCCCAGCTGGAAGGTCTATTCTGCACAAAGCATCCAGTCTATCCTGCAATGCCCGCCAAAATGGAGGTCGCGCCCCCAGAAGAACAAATCAACATCCCTTATTAAAAGCCAACCTAAAAAGAACGATCTTCAATTAATTCCTTTGCCACACGAGTGCACGAATACACTTATCCTTAAAACAGCAGTTATTTCACAAACTGCCACAGCTGCCTTTTACACCGGGGTCTCAGAATGTCCCAGCCATCCATCTGGGTGGCCTAGAGAGCAATTTCTCCCCCTAGACTGCTTTCACTCAGAACGTGGCATGGTTCTTCCCCAAACGCATCTCTGGTTCTTCAGTAATTCACTGGGCATTTATTAATACTGAGTTTGGCTAGTCAGGGGGTGGGTGTAAAACATGGATTCAGCATCCTGCCCACTGAGTTTAAATAAGAGCATCTCTATTTCTGTGTTAAAGGCCTCTCAACTTTCTCCTAGAGTCATGGACTTTATCAGAGTGTCAGCAAGTCCCCATCTTGAGCTCACCCATATCCACTTGAACCCTGGACTCCTTGGAGGGCATCTGACTGGCATGGATTGCCTTACGTGCAGATTTTCAACACCTCATTCCAACGGTCCTCTTACAGACCGTTAACTGATTAAAAGCCAGAAAGGGCAGGGCAGGGCAGGGCAGGGCAGGGCAGGGCAGGGCAGGGCAGGGCAGGGCAGGGCAGGGCAGGGCAGGGATGCATGGACAAGTCTCTCAAAGGAGATAAGAAGGGGAATCCTTCAAGATCTGGGGGTGGGTCTCGACTGGTACTTTTTCACCCGTTCATAAACGGTCTGGACTTGTGGGGGAGCAGAGAGTTGGCTAAGCCTGAAGGCGACCCTCAACCGTTGAGGGGTGAGTCTTTAGGGCCAAGTGGTGGTCAGGCCTGCAGGGGAAAATCAAAGTGCTCGTGAGCAGCTCCAGGAGGATCTCTTCCAAGTGAGCGAAGGCTCCGCCCGGCAGCAAACGCGGGTCACTTGAAGTTAGCGTGAAGCGAAGAAAAAACCCAGCTTTGTCTGTGCAGCGATGGGGAAAAGAACTGGGGGCTCAACAAACAAGGTCCACGCAGGGGCCACGAGGGCAGTCAGGGTCCGCACTGGGCTGTCCTCCCTCGGGAGAGACCCCTGCGCCCGGCTGGTGCCATGCCCATTCCCAGTTGCCACCCTTGGGGATGATGGGCAGAGCTGGGGAAAGCACAGCGGGGGCAACTCTTGACCGAAGAAAAAGGTAACTGGGGGAGATGGTCTGTCGAGGTGGGTCAGCTCCCGCTTGGCCTGGAGAGAGTGGACACCGCCAGGACCATGGAGATGGGGAGCAGATTCGGAACAGGCGAAGGAAAGCCTGTCCCACCACACATAATTAACCCTGGGATTCACTGCCACGGGGTGTGACGGCCACTTAAATGCACGGAGGACAGTGGGCCTCTTGTGGGCTCCAGGTGATCTTTTTTGGGGGGGGGGCAGGCCTTTAAATACCAGCTGCAGAGAGGGAGCTGTCTGCACCTCCTGCTGGTGAGCATCCCAGAGGCTGACTGGCTTGGGAAACCAAGGGTGGCTTTGGCCTCGCCCGTTCCAGTGGCTCACTGACCATCCCCTGATCCATGCAAAT